>JAAGKR010003178.1:8019-39929 GCA_011419295.1 Clarias macrocephalus
ACTAAAATGGCCCCCACAGTCACCAGATCTCAACCCAATAGAGCATCTTTGGGATGTGGTGGAACGGGAGCTTCATGCCCTGGATGTGCATCCCACAAGTCCATCAACTGCAAGATGCTATCCTACCAATATGGGCCAATGTTTCTAAAGAATGCTTTCAGCACCTTGTTGAATCAATCCCACATAGAATTAAGGCAGTTCTGAAGGCGAAAGAGGGTCAAACACCATATTAGTATGGTGTTCCTAATAATCCTTTAGGTGAGTGTATGTTCTGTAAAGATGTCATCAACAACACAGTGTCTGTTACAATTGTCTAGTTAGGACTTCCCAGCTGAAGGGCATCTGAGGTCATTGTTCACAGCTCAAACAGCACGAGTTATAGCTCTGTATTGAATGCACAAGTTTATGAATGTATGTAGTATTTATCTTAATTTCCTAACTAAATCAATAAAATATTTCTTGTGAAGTCAGTCTGGAAGGTTTAGTGGATTTAGCCAGTTTTGACATGGATGGAGGAAATAAAAAAGAGAGAGAGAGAGAGACAAATATACCTAAAAAAATATATATATATTTATATATAGTATCTCTTTCTGAAGTTTCTATTTTACAGTATTTTACTGTTCAGTTTAATCCTTTTTAATGAGGCAGGCATTTACCTCCCTATCCCACATTTCATCTGACTGCTATCTTCTTTCAAGTGTCGGATCAATTCTCCCCAGTGGTCTCTGCTATCGTGAAATCCTGACTTTTTTTTTTTTAAATAAATCCACCTAAAACAAGGCATTCAGCAATAATGCCAGATACACTGGTTATAATGAGAAAGATATCACTTAGCGATAGTGTGTGTGAGAAAGACTCATTATCAAACCTCATTACACTCCAGTGACGCACAAAGCACAAAATTCTCTCTCGTTGTCCTGGGGGGTGGTTAAGTTGGGAAAGCGATAAGATTGAGTTGGAGAATTCTTGCCAAAGCCATCCAAATCAGGAAAAGGTGTCAGCAGAGTCTGACCTGAAGAGCAAGTAGCCCAAATCAAGCCAGCAGCACCCAGATGAGCCGCAGCTCTATAATGAGCTTTATGCTCTCCAGAGAGGCCCTTCCCTATTAATGAATGCATCTCACTATAAAAAGAGTGAGGTACTCTGGGGAAAAAGGCTGGGAGGCCAAATCAAGCAGAAAGACTCTCGTCTAGGATGAGAGAATGGTGGCATCAGTTTGTGCTACATTCACGAAAGGTTAAAGGAGTTGGAAATCGGAAATTCCAAGTTTAGGATCATGGGAATGGAACAAGAGAATAAAAAAATATATTTTTTGGTCTAGGTCTAACAGAAGCCCTAAAATGCCCAACAGATCACAGGTTGTGGTATCATTTAGTATTTAAAATATGACCATTATTTTTTATAAATGCCTTTACAATTTAACTCATTAAATTAATTATTTAAAGAAATTCCAGGTATTGTGGTGAAATAGATTTTACACATAAAATGTCAAAGGACTGTATATGTGCTGCACCACATCAAATCAGGTATTAAATGGCATTTTGGTAATTTGAGTTATGCATACTTTTAGATTACTAGTTCACTAAACCCCATTTTGGTGCCAAGTCTATTTCTTAGTTAACCTGAAAAAAAAAGGTTGAAATTCTATTTTTTTATCAATTCAATTCAGTTCAGGTTTATTTGCCTAGTAAGTTTAACAATGACTATTCTCATAATGCTTTTCAGAAGCAAAAGAAAATTAGGGAAATTAGTATGAAATGTGTGAGAAAATATGCATGACTCAATATTTTTAGAATATGTAAATCAGGATTCTTAGTGAGAAACACGGAGTTCTCAGCCTCATTTTGACACCAGAATTTCCTTACTAACCCTAAACATAACTTTGCCAACAGCATGTTTTTTTAAGGAAAAATATATAGTGGAATATATAGTGGAACCTTGGATTGCAAGTAACTTGGTCTGTGAGAGTTTTGCAAGATGAGCAAAAAAATAAAAAAATTTGTGTTTGTGAAAGATGTCCTACACAATAGCCCCCTCTCTCTTCCTCTCCTTCCGCCTTCATACATAGACACACACTAACAGAAACACTCTGTCAGGATAAAATGCAGGTTAATTTGTTTTATTTTAATTTACAGCAGTGATTCCGTTAGTGTGTGCGTGAACGCAAGTATCATTAGAGAGGTTCCTTGTTGAAAAAGCTCAGACAGAGCAGTGTTTTCATTTGTGTGTGTGTGTGTGTGTGTGTGTGTGTGTGTGTGTGTGTGTGTGTGTGTGTGTGTGTGCCTGTGAGTGTGTGGGTGTGAAAGTCATCCTTATCTTATTTAAGAGGAGGGAGGGGACTACTGTGTAAGATGAGAGGAAGGAGGGAGGAATGAGAAGTGCCATTCCTCCTCCTCTCCTCTCATCTTCACATATACATACACGTGCGCATGTGTGCACAAACACACACATGCACACACACACCAATACACATGCGCATGCGTGCACAAACACACACACTAACGGAAACACTACTCTGCTGGGATTCTTTTCAAAGTGCTGGTTAATCTGTTTTATTTTAACTTCTATTAAAAAATCTACTATTTTGTATTAATTATTTCCATATTAATATTTTGGGTTGTGGAATGAATCATCTGAATTTTCATTATTTCTGGGGAAATTCACTTTGACATACTGTATGAGTGCTTTGACATACAAGCACACTTCCGGAACGAATTATGCTTGCAATCCTAGGTTTAACTGTACATGCTTTTCTGGAGTAAACAGCTTGTTTCTAAGTGTCTATTAAACAGCCTTAAAGCAATGTTTAGGATTAAAACCCATTTCCGTTGAAGGATGAGGAAAATAATTGTCAACTGATTTTTGCCGAAATTTAAAATTTGATACATTTTACCTTGGCCATGGTGCAAAACTAACCTATGTTACTTAATATCTAAAGTGATATGACAGGTCACATGTTATTAACAGAAAATTATGTTTAAATCATGACATATTTGTCAATTTTGATTGTTTTCCGGTATTCAGCCATACCAGACAAGTTTTTTCATACCACCACATAACTTTATGCAAATCTATGGATTTTTTTAGGACTTTTATATGACTTTCTCCAATTCTTCAACTTGTCTCAGCCTATGATATTGACTATTAGGGATTGGAAATTCAATATACAGTGTCATTTGGTTTTGTGTGGGCATTACATAAACACATTTTAATTTTTTCCAATTAAGATAACAGAATGTAAGTCTTTTTGACCTAAAACAACATATATGATAAACCAGTGCTAAAAGCACAAACATATGACTAATATATGAAGTTATATTCGTGACTCATTCTTAAGCAAAAAACATGCACTTGAACTCTCTCTCTCTCTCTCTCTCTCTCTCTTTGCACCCTTACTAAACATAGCACTGTTTTAAGCATAGTTCTGGTTGGCATAGCGTGAAACATGTAAAACAAAACCAGCCAATCAGACACTGGAAAATTTTCATCTTGTTTTTCTATTTCAGACAATACGTCATGCCAGGCTAAAGAAAGCATTATGTGGATTGGGAAGTTCGGTATATTATACTTATTAAGTAGTGGAGAATGAAGGATTCAAAAACACATACAAAGCTACAAAGAGATATGTACTGTAGTCATAAATTCTTGTAGCTGAACTTTAAATTCTGTCATATAGAAATTGAATCATACTGTAAAGACCATATCGTGCATTGAATTGAATAATAATAATAAAATATATATATATATATTATCTTACCTCTAGTGACTTGCACCAATCTGAGCTCCATACCCACCAAAGATCAGGGGGAGCACAAGCTTTTCTCTGCTCTAAGGTCATGAGGTTATTGTGAAGTTCAATTAGATTTTCACATGTTTAATAAGATTACAATTACACTAAAGCTATGCATAGAAAACTGTTTTAAAAGATCGATTTAGTCTTTTAGCCATTATTTGTTTCGCTGTCTTTTATACTGTATATATACAGGTATAGAGATACAGAGAGAGAGAGAGGGGGGGGGGGTCAGGATTATGCAGTATAGAGTGACATATCCTTTTTTTCAACACATAATAGGTAATATGATGCACTGAATTTTAGTTCATTTTAACCAACTTCCCAAACATGAGCAAAACATTTTAAACTGGGTCACAAAGTAAAAGAAATAGCACAGATACACATGAGGTTATTTCTATGACCAAAAAATAAAAAATTTGAGAGTTCTACATTTTTGCAACGGCATTCCCATATGCCTGTAGAGGTAAAATTAACCCTTTCTAAAAGCAATGATAACTTTTGTTCTACCTGACACATCCAAAAACCAAAATACGCTGTTTGAAGTCTGAAGGCTATACACCCTTTGGATTTGTTAATACTTATTTTAAGAAAGTAATCAATTTAGGTATACCTTATGTCCATCATTTTAACAATGTCGGTATCTCACCTCCGAAAAATATACAGTAAATAGCATCTGTGGTATGAAAGGGAAAATATAAAAACTAAAATTTTAAGTATCCAAGTATCCAATATATTTATATTGGACTACAATATTGTATTATTACATACAGCAATTCCATATGTAATTCCATATCTCTTTAGAGATCCCCTTGTATAAATTAAACCTTTACTGTTGAGAATCATTCTGCTTGTCAGAAACTTGGCATTTAGGTCACGTGCATCTTCCAATCGCAGAAGATTGCTGTTGAGAAACGTTGATCTTTTACACAACAGAAACACAAGGCACACTATATTTTACTCTGATGACTTTTATTAGTGGGAATGAGAACAAAGCCGTCACTTTGCTGTGCTGAATGTGTGGACAAGTGAGCACGCAGTCACAAACACACTCAAATGTGCTGAGATGATACAACTGCACACGAGCACCGGCTCACTTTCCCGTTCCCTCAGATGTTCCCCGCAGCCTGGAGATTCAGCTTTTCCTCAATTTGCTGTCTTTTATTGCTGCCATGGGTGAGCTTTCATATCAGAGTAGTTAACACAAAATTCAAAATGAACTCCTTACAAAAAAACAAACAAACATACAAACATAAAATAAACAAACAAACAAACAAAAATTCCAGAAACATTATACAGTACTTCTATAATAGTAAAATATATATGTGGTACTTAATATAAGTTACTATGTTTTCTTTAGATAGACAGAGCTCCCTGTATAAAAGAAGCATTGAAGACTGATTGGTTGACCTGTTTGTCAGAAACCTGCGTCAAAAGCATCCTCTGTTCATTTACTCATTCGGAAAGAAAGGATTTTGTGCGAGACAGAGCTGGTTCTGAACAGAGTATAGCACACGTGTTTAAATTTGTGCTAATTTTATGGTTTAATAATTTATGCATCTAAGTGCATTCGAGTGCTTTTAAGTTTTAAAAGTGAATGTGCAAGGATGGTGAGTGAGTGTCCTCATGCCTAAGCATGGCCAACCATTTTAAGGATATTCTTGAGAGAGACACAGTACTAGACCCAAGTTTAATCACACTTGCTCTTTTCATTACTAACAATATTTCCAACATTGATAATAGTCATAATGATGAAATATCATAATATGCATGGTATTATGCACTGCCATAATTGTGCTAATGACGCAAAAGGTAGTTAATCATTTTAGGTATTTCAACAAATCTTTAAAGAGAGATTTGTATACTTTTGGTATAATGCCAACCCAGCTTCATGCGAGGAGTGGCAGGGAGGCATTTTATAGAAGAGGTCCAAAGCTGACTAACCTTTAAAAAATGTGTAAAATAAATAAAATACCTCAGTTGCATCTGATTCTTCGAATAAACTTTCAGTCATTTACTTTAATCATACATTCAGTCAGGTGTGTATAAACTTATGACTGGTACTATACTGTACATGTGCTGGGCCAGTGATCGTACACTAACTGATGTGTAGTAAAACACAAACATACATCTGACCCTTACCAAATGTTCTCATTCAGTTAGACCACCTGACTAATCAGAGGTGATACACATCATCACACAAGGAAAAAAGCCCATGGTAATGAACACTGCAAATATTGCTATTGTTTATTGTAAAGCCAAAGCGAATATCAAGCAGGCGGACATATGTGTTTAGGTGTGTGTGTGTGTGTGTCTATTAGAAGAGCAGCATTGCTACAGGTTTAGGGCCCAGAAATAGGTCAGGGCCCTTGTGTGGTTCTGTGTGTCACTACTTACATAACAAGCATAAAGCTGTCTTAGAAAGCAGCATCACACATCTAGAACCATGCAGAAACAAACTAGAGCAGAAAGCGCTGTTGATTCTGAAGGACAGATTTCATCCCTTACCTCTAATACAACCCTGCAGTAATACTGTTCTATTGCTCCATCTCTCTCTCTCTCTCTCTCTCAATGCCATCAGGAGTCTGAAAAAGTACTCATTTTATGTAAACTACCGATCAACGTTTAGCTCTAATCTGTTGTGCTGTTATTTGGTAATTTCTGAGGGTAGTAACTCTAAATGAACGTCTATGGAAGCAGATGAAAGTTTTGGTTTTGTTTCAAACAAAAAAAATCTACTATTGTTCTAGAATGTAGACAATCAATCCAAACTTGTGTCCAAACTTTTGAATCGTACTGTACATTTTATTTTTGCCTTTGTTGAATCCCCATAATCCACTGCAATAGATTAGTCTCCTATATACTGTATAATAATAACATAATACATGAAGAACTTCCATAATGGATATACTACCTTAAGGTGTGGTACAGATCAGTGCACTTTAGCCTCCTGCTCTATTTTAGTCATCAGTAAGCAGAAACACAGCTCATGAAAACAAGTACATACATATGTGCGCTCATATACTGTATAGGTAATGCCCAGTCTCTCTGGCATGTCCAGGTCAACCCAAGGTCAGTCACATGTTTCCGCTTTTTCAATTCCAATTATATTCAATTGTAATTGTATATTGCTTATACTTTTTTATGTATATTTTGTTGCTATAGCAGAGACTTTGCTGTGAGTTATTCTCAGTAAGCAGTGAGCTGAATCTGTAGCTTTGGCATGACAAAGTCTTTCGATTCTTTTTTAGTTTCAAACTCCATCCTACTGCAGCATTCTGAATTCATGCGAGAGACTAGAATAGAGCAAGCGGGAGGTATGCAAGTAATCAGCGATAATTAAATTATGACACGGAAGTGCTATTATGTAGCTGTAGTGTGTGTGTATATGAGTGTTGGTCTAAATGTGTGCATCAGTAACATTTCTTTCTGGGATTCTCTCTGCAGTATCCTTCTCCTCTCCTCTCCTCTCCTCTCCTCCCAGCCCCATCAACTGCAGACCAGTAGATCAACGAGACTCTCTCACACAAGCTTGTGCGATGAAAAGAAACAAACTTTTCTAAAACATCCCACTGATCCAATTCCAGAAACGTGAATCTAACCCGTCCTGTCTCCGCTGCTGTTTGTTTTCTGTGCAGTAACTGCATCCAATGCACTGCAACGCAATGCATCATGCCAGTGCTTGATCCTTCCTCACAAACTTCAGCATTGCAGAAAAAGAGGAGCAAAAAAAGGGAAAAATAAAGAAAGGGAGGGTTTCTGAAAACAGCATAAGGGAATGGGAATGAGAGAGATAGCACAAATAACTGTATACTTTTACTTTGTTTGTTTGTAATCAGCTGTAGATGTAAATTTAATGCTGCCCGTGTTCACTTAGTACCCTAGACTGGGGAGTTAACAGTTTAGCAACGAAGATAGAATGGAAGAGGGGGGAGGACAGGACAGAAAAGGAGAAGAGAGCAGAAAAAGAAAGATGAGAACAGAAGAGGAATGGAGAGGAGAGAAAAGAAAAAAAGAGGAGAGAAGGGAAGAGGAGATGTGATGTGACGAGAGAAGATACCAGAAGAGAAGAGAAGAGAAGAGAAGAGAAGAGAAGAGAAGAGAGAACAGCAGGAAAGGGGACAGAAGAGAAAAGCAAAAGAGACCGAACAGAAGAGGGCAGGAGAAGAGAAGAGAATAAAAAAATAGAAAGAACATCAGAATGAAATGGAAAGAGAATATAGGATATGAGAACAACTGGAGATCAGAAGGGAACAGAATAAGAAAGGAGGATAGGAGAAAAAACAGAAGAGAACAGAAGAAATCCTCAGGGTTAAAGGAGCGCTACTTAATGCATGGTATAATAGGGAGTGATGAACAGCCCTCCACAGACAGTTAATTGGTTCTGTAGCACTAACACAGAGACTGTATGTGTACTGACTCAGAGCACCTCCATCCTGTCCTTGGGTAGTCCACATCTAGACCAGATTTGAATTTCCGTTTTCAGCACCGAACTATACCCTTTATAGACTGCTACTTTGCAGACTTCTGTAATGAAGTCTGCAGAGTATCAGTCATGTGGCTTAGGTGTGTCAGGATGTGGGACACCAAAAACTATGAATTGGCTGGAGCTCCTTGGGGAGTAAACCCAAAGCCTGAGTTAGTCCTTACACTGCAGTGTGTATGGGTGTATGTGTGTGTTAGAGTGAGAGAGAGAGAGAGAGAGAGAGAGAGAGAGAGAGAGAGAGAGAGAGAGAGAATCTAACAAAAAACACATTTTCTGCATTATGAGTTATGGTTTACATTTTAGGGCTCCACTCAGACACCTTCTCTTTTCCACACACACCAAGCGCAAAAAGGTAGAATTGTGGCTCTGCTGCTGTTGTTTGACCTTGATTGTTGATAAGCTAAAATGCCTATATCAGTTCTCTACTGTAAATCACATCATGTACTAGCTATGTGCGTTTTTTCCATATCATATTTCATTCCATACAACAGCCTCCTAACGGTTCCTTTGTACATGAACAGATGTACACACACGGCTCAAACACTCTCTAATACTCAAATAATCTCTCCTCTCCTTCAACCCTCGGTTTTATCACACTGTCACTCCTGAGACGCGTTAACACTCCTGAGCGTGCTCAGAACCCCAATATGATTGATGTCGCTAGACTACTTTGTGATCTGAAACCTGAAACTCTCCCCAGTCAGCTGTAAAGGAAAAGTGGATGTGAAGGAAGGACAGAGGGCTGGATGATATGATGAGAAGCCTGCATCAATGACAAAAAGACATATTGTGCTTAACAAATCACATGCACGTTTAGTGTTTGAACCCAAGCTAAGACTTGAAAGTAAAGACGTGAGGTTGGATATGAAGTAACAGGTGGGAGCTGGAGGGGGACACGAGCACAGTGGGAACACCATGAGGTACGCTATGGAAAGAAGGGATTATCAAAGTATGCCTAATCAGATATGTGTTAAAGAGAAGCTCGGGCCTAAAATGGCACATGGAACTAAGCTTTTAAAACCGGAGGGATTTGGTAGCTTGCAAACAAACAAGGCCTCACAATGACATCCCAGCTCCTATATTTTCTTTCAAAGCAGGAAGCTTTGGAATAGGATAGCACTGAGAATTATGGTCTTTTACCCAAATCACTAGCATGCATTTTCACACAAGCAAGCTACAAGTGTCTCACGTCTCACACTCCTAGTGTTCATGTAGTGACTGAGCGTGTTAAAATCTGATATAATGCTAGCCACATGTCTCACAAAGTTGGACGTATAAATGACAAACCATTTGCTTATAGCCCCAACAGACTCTAGAATCACTTCTGCTTTAAAATAAGTTTCATAACCTGTAGATCTGTTTTTACAATTCATCTACAACTAAAATAAATTCCAAAATGCAAAAAAAATAAAATAAAAATGATGTGAGTGCATCCTGTGAAAAGACAACTACCTGAACCACAGAGTAAACACTGAAATGGTTGCCCTGGCCCTCTTTTACTACAGATTTGATATTTCATTTAGAGAAAGCAGTGCATGACTTTAATGGGAATACATGAAAATTTGGTAACATTCATTCATTCATTCTTTCGTCATTCGTTCATTCTGTTTGACACACCAGTCCATCGCAGGGCATGCTCCATAGCAGGGCAAAGGTTTACATTTACAGCTAGGGGTAATTTATGTTGCATGCAACTTACATCAGAAGTTGAAATAAATATTTTTGATCTCGATGCAAAAGTGGGGAAAAACAAACCCAGAGACGCCTACTTATTTTTAACTCTCTCACTCTCTCTGTTTCTTCTTCGTAACAAGCTATGGAGCAAGCTGTGATGTGTCATGCATATTTTCTTCCTCAAACCAGCAAACTGGGTAGTCAATCTTAAAAAGACGTCTGAATGTTGATCTAAAGCAAGTAATTATACATATAAAATAAGAATTATTTTTTGCTCTGTTTTTGCTGTGCATGCTTTGAGCAGTCCTCTTGATTTGTTGTCATATTCTGCCACAACTCTAGATGGGGGGTGGGGGGGATGGGTGACAAAGATTATGCGTTACGACCTTCAATCGAATGCAGCACAAGATTCTCCTAAAATGAGAAACTCAACACAGACTGTAACCTGAGCTAAGGATCAAAATGGGAGCTGTGGGGCAGCAACACTACCCACTGCCCTGGCATGCCACCGGGAACATTCATAAAGATTACATTTATTTTTCCTTGTTTATTTTGTCCTAACACAAACATCTGTACTCAACCGTAAAATAACCAGTTTGAACATAGCTTAAGGCTGAGTCTTGCCAAAGCCACAGAATCTCTTATTGCATACACATACTGTACAGACACACACACTATTGCCATCAGGGTCACCTATGCAGGAATGTCCATGCAGCACTGGTTTCATCATGTAAGGCTAAGGGTATAGTGCATACTGGCTTAGTTTGTCCTGACTGATCCAGTCAACCAATTAGCAGACTGATCAATCCCCTGTAAACCCATCCAGCCCCCATCCCACCCTACCCTAAACTTCAGCAGGTTAATTTTACAGCTAGTGGACAACTCCTTTGCCGCCCCCCCCCCCATACCCCCGTTCCTTTATAGATGAGTCATTCATATCATCCCTCATTCCCTCCCTTGACTCACTGACCTGACAGCGGGACAGTCTGCCTGCTCTGATTCACTCATCCCATCTCATTAAATCACCCTCTAAGCAAAGAAGTGAACGTATAAGAGCATTATTAACGTGTCATTAATTCAGTCCAGATGTCAATGAGCATTGACCTGTTTATGTTGTAACCCTCTTTCTCAGGCAAGTCCAAAAACAAACACTGCTAGATTTGATAATTCATCCACAATTCCAAGATGGTAGAACTTACTGAGTTACTGTTTTTTTTGTTTGTTTGTTTGTTTGTTTTTGTTAAAGGTAATTTAATTTCATGTTTGACTGCTTTATATCGTATACAAGCAACGCTGGGGCATTCATGTCAAAACAAATGAAAATGTTAGAAATGATGTAAAGGTCACTGACCAGAAACCTATTGTGCATGCCAATCATGTCATTTTCATCATTCTTTTTATATTTTATTCTGGAATGCTTTTTAGAAATTGATTGAAAATGCTGATGTGGCACAAAAAAAGTGGGACCAGGTCTCATTTTCTGTCTTACTGCTTAAGCTTTTCCTATTGATCGAGGGTAGGACCTGTTCAAGCCCCTTACTGCTCTGTGATCATGTTTATATGCACACATGCACACAGTGTCCAGGATTGAGTCTATTATTACTACTTATACCTCCACAGATCCAAAGACTCTAAAACTATTTGGACTGGGTGGTGAACCCAATATGATCCTTTGGGAAAAATGCACTCGTTATCGCTTTTTCCAGAGCAACCACTCTGACACATTCACAAAGTGCTCTAAAGTCACCCCTTTCATTAAAAATGCCATACTCCATTTGGATAATACATGGTCAGTATTCTGTCCATACCCATCTCACTTATTAACCCTCCTGTTATGTCTTCTTAGGGGGTTTGTGGTGATAACTGTCATCTCCATCCAACTCCCCTGATCACACCTGCATGCTAGGCTTGCTTAGATCCCCGTTGCCATGGTTGCTTCCAGAGTTGCGGATGGGTACATGCTCGTCATCCTCGCCGTCCACCTCTTCACTCTTTCTCTTGCTGTAACGCTCATAGAGCACCATAAGCACGCCCATGACCCAGGCTGAAACAGTGCCTGCTGAGAAGATGACGAAGCCAATAGCAATAAAGAACAGGTAGTCCCAGTAGCCCAGGCCCTGGTGACATTCAGAGCGAAGCTGCATGCCCACCTCAGCAAGGCGACGGCCACGCATCTCTACAGGACTCTGGCACACCGTTTGACCTTCATCTATAAAAGAGTAATAAACAAAAGGTAAAATTTTGAGCTTGAAAAAAGATGCATATGCTAAAATGTGTCAATTAAATAAATTACAATGTGCAAATTGACAATATTTATTATATAATATATATAATATATTTATATATTTATTTATTATAAATACATAATATTTTAATATAGCACTTCGAGTTGTCTGCTGTCTTCAGATTGCGAAACTGAGGCTTGTTCATGGAAAGGTGACTGGAGGACAAAAGTGGAAACCTGGGGGAGCTTTGCAAGGAGTGGAGTAAGGCTGGAATCAGTGTATCAAGGGCCATCATGCATAGACATCTTAAGGAAATGGGCTAAACCTGTTGCATTCCATGTATCAAGCCACTCCTGAACCAGAGATAACATGTTTTATCACTTCCATGCCATGCCACATCAGTGCAGTAATTCGTGCTAAAGGACTATGTATTAAGTACAGAAATAAATTTTTAAGGACATTTCTGTATTGTCATCCTTTTTATTGATCTTTGGAAATAATCTAATACTTTTAGATACCCTGTATATTTTCATATACAGTTTCATATACCTTGGATTATGAGCATAATTCGTTCCGGAAGCGGGCTCATATTACAAAACACTCATAAACCAAATAGAATTTTCCCATAAGAAATAATGAAAACTCAAATTATTCGTTCTAGAGCCCAAAACAATAAATACATAAAAAATAATTAATACAATATATAAAGTAAAAATAAAACAAATGAACCTGCATTTAACATTTTTTAAAAAGTAAAAATAAATCCCGACAGATAAGTGTTTCCGTTTCTGGGCGCAGTCGCCGTGTATTTGTGTGTGTGTGTGTGTGTGTGTGTGTGTGTGTGTGTGTGTGTGTGTGTGTGTGTGTGTGGAATTAGCCCCTCGCCTCATCTTAAACAGTAAAACTCCTCCTCCCTCCCCCCACCTCACTTTTTAAGTTTCACAACTAACACACACAACGCAGACACTGTTTTAATGGGGATAAAAAGAAATCTCCCTAATGAATCACTGCTGTAAAGTAAAAAAAAAAAAAAAAAACAAATGAACCAGCACCTTACCTTTGAAAAGAATCGCGACAGAGCAGAGTTTTCTGTGTAAATAAAGCGTGTGTGTGAAGCCGGGGCCAAATTACGCTCTCGCACACACATAGGACGGTGAGTAAAGGCGAGGGAGAGAGAGAGAATGTGTGTGTTAGTGTGTGGGGGGCACAGTGTCAAATTACGCGCGCACACACATAGGAGGGAGAGGGAGATGTTGATTATACCAGTAAGAGATGAGCACTAAGACCCAGCAGGGGAGACGATTACCCATAATTCCGCAGCGCAAGAGAGAGAAAAATCATTGACTCAGTTGTGATCACTTGACGCTCGGTGTCAGAATAAGTGGCGCATGCGTGATACATGATACTCTGCACTCGTAAACCAATACTTGCTCGGTTTCCAATTCAAAATTTATTAAAAATCTTTGCTCATCTTGCGGAACACTCGTAAACCATGTTACTTGCAATACGAGGTTCCACTGTATTCATTCATCTTTTATACTACTTATCCTGAACAAATGGGGGCCTATCCAGGAGGTAGACTTTAGGGGACAAGGTGAGGTATCCCTGGACAGTGTGGCAAGCCATTGCAGGACATACACATACACACAAACACTATGTGCAATTTGGGAACACCATTTAGTCTAATCTGCGTGCCTTTGGACTGTGTGAGGAAACTGGAGTACCTGAAAAAAAAAGCTATATATTTAAACAATTTTTTAAAAACTCCACAAATACACAAGAACTTTGCACAAGTTGCATAAGTTTTAAAACTGGAAGGCAAGTTCACTATATAACATTAGTCTCAATGTGACACGTTTTTAATATTCGCTTTTTAAACTATAATCTCTGTTTTCCATAAATAAATAAGAAGAGAAGTTTATATAATGAGACAATATTGCCCAACTGTTTTGTAAGAATAAAAAAGCTTGATGCTTTTCTCATCCTGCCAGATGTGACTGCTACTAAACAGATTACATAGTGTATTTGCCTCTTAATATATTTTTCAACTTTTTTTTTCCTTCCACACACTCACCAACACATGCACACTCATATACATGCGCACCCATCCAAGTATAAACTAAAGCCTTGTGCTCCTGCCCTGGAGAAGGATACAGGTCAGTAACCATCATCCCTATCGCTGAGCCGGAGCGCAACACAGCAGTATCCTGTCAGCTCTACATTGTACATTGACAGAAAGATCTGGCACACGTGCACACACACACACACACACACACACACATGCATTAATATGTACTTTTCTTTTCCTCTGTTTTCCTCATAGACATTAATGGATGATCTGTTTGGGGAATGACAGGGCCATCTCCTTGATGCATTACTATGATAAATTGTGCTAATCAAATGACACTGACTTTGCAATAAGCCATAAAGAAATGAAAGAAAGAGAGAGAAACATTGCCAGGGAGACAGAAAGATATGGCTGATGAATAATCTATGGGTCACACTGTCTGGCCGGGCAGCCTAGGATCTGAGGTAAGACTGTTATATGGGAATCATGTCTGAGGCTTTCTGCAACCTGCCACTGCAGCAAATCGAACACAGCTTCCAAACACAGTTCTGATATTGAATTTTAATGTAATCTAAAAATAGATTAGACAAACCTGCAGCGCTGAGGGCTAGTCAAGCTCTGGTGGAGGCTCAGGCTGCATTACACAATAACATGGATGCACACCTTGAGCATAATTATTACACTGAAATATTTTTATATAGGAATGTGTGTGAACATGCTAATTTAAAGTTAGTTTTTCAGGAATGTGTGATGTTAAAATTCATTTCTTTAATGAGATCAAAAGTTGAATATGAACTCAGTAAAAATGTCAGGTTTTTATTTCTTACTATTTAATTGCATCAGGATGACGTGCTCGCCTGGTCAGTTTTATTAAGGTCTACTTGGCAAGTCTAAAACCATGCTACATAATGATTAGACTGTCAGGCAGAATGTTCTGTAGACTGATGAATTCATTCTACTGCTACCATCATCACTTCCTTCATCAATAAAGATTAGTGACCTTGTTCCCAACGCAGCCATGCAAGCCCCAGCCATAACACCACCTCTATATTGCTTGAACAATGAGCTTTTGAGTATGTTTTGGATCATGACGAAATCCTCTTTTTCCATCAATTTGATAGAAATAGTTAACTTGGTTCTAGAACGTTCATGGCTCATTGTTGTAATTCTTTGAATTGTGATACTTTCATACCTGCCTGTAGGATGTTATTGGTAACATTTACTGTTGTATTGGGTATTTCTATCAGCTAACAGCTCTCACAATGATTCTGTCATCTAATGCTATTGTTTTCTTTGTCTGACCTGTTCAGTGGGGTGTTGGATTCATTCGTTTGCCGAGGTACCACCGTCTTCATGTTGGTTTATCCTTTTTAAAAACAAATGTGGTTTTCACTTCATTCCAGGCTATTAACTGTTTAAACAATGAATTTATGAAAACCTTTCATCTGTATAGGTTAGTGACACAGAGCACTCACTTTTAGAGACCACAACATGTTGTTATAGGGTCTAACCTCTTTTAAGCTGCTCCATTTATTCTATGCCAGTATCAATGTTTTGAATCCACATTTTACACTGGTGAGGTTTCAGATAATAGGACTGCAAGCCTGCATGAGCTATATAAGCCAAGATTTGGGGATGAATCGTGTATGTCGGATATGTGTGGTAATAGGTCTGGCAGTGAGATTATTTCTCACCAGTGGGAGGTTCGACATCACTGAGCTCAGAAATAGGGGAGGAAGCAGACACTAAGAGATTGGGAGATCACTGAAGGTGACCCTGAACAACAACCTGATCAAGTCAGGGTCTCTCACGCTCTCCTACCACTTCCTTTCTTTTTATTTTACACAACAACAACAACAACAACAACAAAATTAATAATAATAATAATAACAACAACAACAACAACAACAACAATACATAGAGATTCTAACAAACTAGTTTCCCATCTCTGGTCTCGCTCTTAGCTACCATATGACTCTGTCAAATGATTTTATGATCAATTAACTACATTGGCAATATACTATATATTGGCAGTATACTCTTATACTCAGTATTGAAGACGTTTCTCTTAATATTTTACTAGCCTGATCAAACCTGATCTCAAAATGAAGGTGCAATGTAAAGTGCATTACAGTGCATTACACACACACACACACACACACACACACACACACACACACACACACACACACACACACACACACACACACACGCACACACACATGCAGGATTCAACAAGCTTCAAGTGTTTCATCTGCATCTCACTTTCTCTCTCTCGCTCTCTCTCTCATACACACACAAACATACACGCACACACTATACTCAACAACCCACACACCATGTATTTCCTAAGGACATAATACAACCAAAAGAAACATGACCACTATAATGTGATGTTGCATGTGCGATATTTTCTGTCCATAATTTTATTTGTAATTATGAGATATCTTGAAAGAAAAAGTGCTGATGAAAAAAAAACATTCTTTGAATTTAGAAACTAATATTAAAAATTATCACTGTACAAAACTTTGCTGAGGAATCAGCACCTGATTCACTTGGACGCATACAAACATGGTTCAGATAGGAAATGAAAAAAGAACACGGTGGTTAAAGCATGATGTTTTCACTAATTACATTTCAGGTTTCTGGGTTGTGTAGATAGATAAAGACACTATTTTGGTTCGCACATGTCCTGATGCAAATACATAAATTTGGATGAAAGGTGAACCTATTATAGCATCCCGCTTGGTTTCTTTAGCAGCTGAAATTAAGAATTCACAGTGTGGGCTTGCTTCCGGCTATGCTGGCATTAATTTCGACATTAATGCCAACACTGTGAGGTATGCCACTTAAAATTGTCCAGTCAGCTTTACCTGTGCACTGCCCAAGCCAGCAGTGTTGTGAAAACCGTGTGAGAGAACTATCACCATATAGGAAAACCCTACTCATAATTATTCCCTTACGCACACATAAAATTCCTATTTTGGCTCATGTTTTCAGGTAAACAGCATATTTTTTTGCAAAAGCAAGCTTTATGCTGTGTCAGTGCTGAATTAAAGCCCTTTATTTAAAACCACTGTGTGTAGGATTGTTTTATTAAAAGTGAAAAAATAATGGTGTGCAATAAGATGTTCCAGTGGTGCTGAGTCATCCTAAGAATCGTGTAATAATAAATCATACTCAGCGATGTGTCAAGGTATTATGTCTGTCATGAGATGTCGGATCGTTCCTCTCCCTTCAGTTTTTTTTTTCTTGACACTATCAACTCTCAGGCTTGTTTATTGGTGAACTAAATATATCTGTACATCAGGATTTCGCTAAAGCTGCTCTGTGGTATTATCTATAGTGAGCGATAATAGGCTGAGAGAGTATTGTAAATACATGAGAGAGCATAAGAATGCAGGGTGAAGTGATTGTTATTTGCATCTAATAGTCTTGGAGCTTCAGGCTAAACCAATACATTGAGTTTATATACATCATATTCTAAGAATAAAGTTGTATGTTGAGGGAAAAAGTCATAATATTATGAAGGAAAAAAGCTGCAATATTGAGAATATTATGACAAAAGGAATAATAGATTAAATTGTGACCACAGCAAGTGATTTCTTAAACAGAGTAATTTAAAGATTACATTTCCTTCAGGTTTTTATGGGTTATGTGGTTATTTATTTTAAATTAACACAATTTCTTGCACAGTCATTTCATATTTCTACTAATAATAACTACTGATGTGCCAGAAGATTACATATTTTTTTATTTGTGAATTTTTTCTGCCTGTGCTGAATCTCTGCGCCACTCTCTGATGTACTACAAACAATCAGTATATGGAAAGTAACGGATTACATTTACTCGCGTTATTGTAATTGAGTAGTGTGTGTGTGTGTGTGCTTCTACTTTTTAAAGTAGTTTTTAAAATCTGTAATTAAATTTTTTACTTAAGTATGTTTTGTTTGAAGTATTGTAATTCACTACATTTTAAATCATATGCGCTACTGAGTAAAACAAATGAATGAAAATGCAAAAAAATATTATGCTTTGTATAAATACTTCGTTGCGCTCGCGTGTGTGTATCGTGTCCTGGTCGCGCGCCGCTCCAGACTCCACTCCAGGTTTTCTGACTGTCCGCACATCGGCATCTACCTGACCTTCCACACGGTCGCTTCCGCCCTGAGAGTGACGTCATCAACCAGAGCGACCATATATAAACCGGAGAGAGACGCTGGAAAGAGGAAAGAGATTGTGATTTTGCCATTTTGGTATTTGGTTGTGAATTTTTGCATCCCATTGACTTTGATTATTGCTTTTGTTGGTCTTTGTATATATTTGTAGATAATTTCACTGTATGTTTGTGCACTCACCAGTAGTAGGGGCGTGGCTGCCATTTATTTTGGGAAGAGGGAGTTTATTCACTGTTTTTGGTTTAGGGAGTCAGGGAAGGTACCTGTATTTTTGTTTGTGTTGTTGTTGTTTGCAGGTAATCTAGCTACTAAATATAAATACAACAACTAGTTTGAGATTTATATCTGCTCATCTTTTTTGAACTACGCTAGAATGCCTCATCCCACCCCCGCTGTTAAAAAACTTTTAATCTGAGTACATTTTTTATGAGCTACTTTTTACTTTTACTTGAGTAGATTTTTATAATGGTAACTTTACTTGTACTTCAGTAAAATTTCACTGAAGTAACAGTACTTTTACTTGAGTACAAAATTTTAGTACTCTTTCCACCTCTGAATACGAAACAGGAGGTGCAAAACTGATTGATGTCAAACATAGTATAGTGATGAGACTCTCAGCCGCAGGAAAACAGTTAAATAGTGCCAACATTTTGAAAAGGGCCATACTTTTGTGAATGACGGTCCTGGCCCGAGGGGGCCCGGAGCCCATTGCAGTCATTCCATTGAACATTTGGAATGCTGGATCCTGGGGAAAACAATTGGCAGATAACTTGTCACCCACTTGTGGAAGAGATGCATCAGTCGGTGGTAACCACTTCATAGGACCTCAGATGAGAGTTAGTACCAGATCGCAGGTATAGTCCTGACCTCGCTCCAAGCCATTTCCACATGTTTGGTCCATTAAAAGAGTTTCTCGGAGGCCAACGTTTCACAAGTGAAGCCAAAAGTCCGATCATAGCCCCGATCATGGGTGTACTGAAAAAAACTTTCTACATTGATAGTATCTAAGCACTAGTGAAATGTTGGAATAAGTTTGTTAGTGTAGCAGAGGATTATATACAGAAATAAAGGCAATGCTTACTCACATAACTGTGTTCTGTTATTCTGCACAATCGAAAGTCCTGGCTTGACTCAAACGCCCCTCGTTCTTTATGGAATTCATATTAAAATGTTTGTCTTGCTCATTAGTTCTCCCAGGAGTCTAGACAGCAGTTTCCTGTCAGTTGCTGGGTAGGGTCTGAGAACCATAGCAACAGCGCCTTAAATTACACAGACACACTTTTCAGCACCTTCACAGGGAAACCTTCTAGAGAAAACTGCCTCTATTTTTATTAAGTGGGTCAGGATTTTGTACCAGAGGCAGTAGGGGGAGACCAATTCCATAGGTGCAGAGCTTAAAACATAAGAGCGCTTTTCTCCTTCCCATTAAAAGACATAAGACACGAAATTTCATATATTGCAATGACCAGCTGCCAAGAGCCACTGGGGAAAAAAAAGAGAAAAAAGATCCAGTGGCTGCCCCACATTCCTTTATGCGCCTTTAAGTCCACTTATGTCCATTCTGGTGTCTGACCCAGGACCTGAACATTTTGTTATTTTGGAACAGTTGAATTGAGACACTGGAGAACCCCTTTTTTGACAAGAGAATAGAAATAACTGGGTAGATTTTCAACAGCGTCAAATAATAATTGAATCTAGGTCATGTACAAGTACCAGCTTACAGTGAGATGAAAAAAAAATCCAGAAACATGGCTACACAGACAAATAAGAAGCATTGCTGTCAAACCAAGAAATAGCCATCAATCTGTTGACATCTAATGCTGAAAAGACATTTAAAGCACTGAAAGAGATTGTAGCTGAAAGCATTGCAGCACTGGACATGGTGCTAGTCTCTGCATTGACCTTTTATTCTGACAAACAGCAGGTGTGTGGGTGAGGTTGTGAAACGCACCCTATAAAAGGGGTTGAAGTTCAACGTAAAGAGCATTATAGGAAACTATCTGGACACCTACACACTGGGAAACCTACATCTGCTTGCCCACAGGCTTCTTTATTCCGACTTTAACGTAAAATAAAGAAGAAGTGCTAAGACTAGACATCGGAAATCCCTCACCGCTCTCTGCTCCTTCAGCCTCATTTCTGATTCAGATCCTTTGCCACAGCCAGCATCAAGTCCGAGAGAGCACAACCAGAGAGAAATCATTCCTCATACTGCATTGCTGATTTACATTCATCACTCAAAGCCAGGCCTAGTCATGCATGTGTGCCCAGACGGTCAGCCTCAGCATCATTGTGCATGTGTGTCTGGTAAAAACCAGCAGTATCAGAAAGAGCACACAGACTAACTTCATCCAACTGTATCCACTACTCTGGAGTCACAGGTTGAAAAGTTTAATTTGCTTTTTATTTATTTATTTATTTTTTTTTACGTTAGACATTGTGAATAAGAAGCAACATAAGGCAGTTCATGTTTTCGGTAAGGAATTCGAGATGTTGTTCATATCAACAGAGCAATTTTTTAGCATGTATTTCTTATACTAGATATTCATGGTCATTTTTTCACACTTAGTAAAAGCGCACCATGCAGGTGAACACTGACTCTACATTACGTTTATAGTTTATACTCCTACCTACCTCATTTCAATCCGTTGTGTCTATTGTACAGTATGTACCACTTATCCTGTAGAGTCGCAGGGAGCATGCAGCATGTCCCAGGAAGCTAAGGGAACAACACAGGATGGGGTGCCAACCAAATGTAGCAACCACAGCTCCAGAAAGTAAACCAGCTAAACCAGTACAAAACAGGTGCCGTCACTAATCAGTTCTTGTCTATCTGGCTAAAGAGTTGTGCTAATTAAAATCAGCTGGTTTAGTTAATGGATGGAACAAATATGTGGCAGGACTTTTACTTTCTGAAGCCGTTTTTTCCCCTCTAAGTTTAATGTCAGTATGAAAATGTAATAAATTGGAGTATGTAAAAATCTAAGCTTGTCATCGTCTGCACCTGTTTATCACTGGTTCCTGCTATAAGTTAGTTGTTTTGTATGTTTAAATGTTTCATAGGCTGGTGGCTATTGCCTAGCACCTCCAGGGTCTAGGTTTGATTCCTGCCACAGGGTCTGTGTGTATGGAGTTTGCATTTTCTCCCTGTACTTGGTGGGTTTCCTCCGAGTACTTCAGTTTCTTCCCACAGTCCAAAGGCATGCAGATTAGGCTAAATGGCAATCCTAAATTGATGGACTGGCATCCGTCCAGGGTGTACCCAACCTCTCGTTCGAAATCTCCTGGGATAGGCTTCAAGCCCCCGTGACCCTGTATACAGGATAAAGCGGTCCAGTATATACGATGAGTGAGCGATTCATAGATCAATGTGAGGCTTAACAAAAAAAAACATTCCTGGACTGGACTGAAAATGAGGGGCAAAAACGAGAGCCAAAAAAGTCCTTCACAAAGTCCTTCATTACAACATTTTTTGAAGTAGACTTGGAATGAAACTTAAGAAATGAAGGGCAGTTCAAGACCTTTGCACAGTAATGTATGTGCATGCGCGTGTACTACCAGCAGTGTCAGCTCTGTGTATCTCATGCGTTTAACTGCAGTGGATTGATGAGAATTTTAGGCAGTGGAGTTTCAGGGTCCATGCACTAGAAAATCAATGATGATCTGCTTCAGATGTGGGGCATTCTGATGCTTTGTTCATGTGCTCAGTAATGTCAAATACCCAGATGAATGTACTTGTACTCAATCTGACGAAAAGTGATATCAGTGCCTCCGTAAGAGCGATATTCGGATCCCCAACCACGGAGGTGTGAGGTGACAGTGCTAACCACTAAGTCATCAGGCCACCACACACTGGCACTTCTAGACTATTTAGCAATCAAGCAAGCCTGATTGCTTTGTATCTGGAGCCAATACGTGCCATTAAACCTTTTGTAATGTCCTGGCATGTATGATCTATGCATATAACAAAGTTGAATGAATCTCCCCAACTCTCTACTACAAAAACACACACCTCTATTTCCAGCTTTCTCACATTTCCTCCCACTCCCTCCAGGCCTCTCTTCTCCTCTTCTCGTTCTAATTGACTTGGTCGGTGACAGCGAGCAGCTTGATGTTCTTTACGCAATTTTACAGCTAGTAATGAGTTTCTGCTTCGGCTCTCCCGTGGGACCAGCCGGCCCAGGGAACATGGTGTGTTTGAAAAGCAAAGGAAGCACTTAGACCACGCTACCAATTTTCACTCAAACACACTGATCAGATACTGGCACTGTGTTAGCAGCCGGATGTTGACAGGCACTGCAGATCTCCTTGGAGTCCCTGCTGACACGCAGCTGTCTACCAAAATGCCAGGGAAGAGGAACTTCAACTTTAATAACCACACTCAACCTAAAACAGCAATGATAAACATGTTTATTGCTTAATTCTTTGGCCTTATCCAGGACCTGGCTTATTCTTATAGAAAACACTTACGAAAGGTGTATAAAATTTTCACATTTAAAAAAAAGAGGGAAAAAAGTTAATTGCTTCTGTTAAATAATTTTATCAAAAATATCCTTTTTTAAATAAGAATAAAAAAAAAGAGATGAGGAACTCACTGAGCAAAACATTTACCTTTCAACCTACTGTAAGTAACCAAATGAATTTTCTGCAACCACAAGCCATATGGAACAATTATGTTATAATTGTATAATATAATATTATAATAAAATTATTTATTTTAAACCATTTTAGCACTTAAACATTTTATTACAGTGGAACCTTGGATTGCGAGTAAATCGGTCTGCTGGCATTTTGCAAGACGAGCACATTTTTAAATGCAATGTAACTTAATAAACAAGCGGTGTCCTGATATACGAGTAGTACGCATGCACTTTGTCTGCTGATCACCATAAACACACACACTCACACACACCTTTTCGCGTGGTACGCAAAAACACACGCATACACACACTGATGGAAACACTGCTCTGTCGTGTAGGTTAATTTGTTTTATTTCACTTTATATTTTGAATGAATTATTTTTATATGAATATTTTTGGGTTGTGGATCGAATCAGAGTTTCCATTATTTCTTAAGGGGAAATTCACTTTGATATATGAGTGCTTTGATATACAGGCATGCTTCCGAAACTGATTATTCTCTCAATCCAAAGTTTAACTGAATATGTAAAAGTAACATATGCACGAGAAAAGCGACCTTGCACTGACTAGTCAACCAGACTAGTCTAGTCGATATGACTGTTTAAACAAAAAAGAAGTTATCTGTAAAGTCCCTTCACCTTATATTATATTCAAAACACTAAAAGACATCTGTGATTTGGACAAAAGAAGTTTTTTTTTTTTTTTTGTGGTCTGAGGTTGTACCTGGTGCCATAACAACTCAAGGAACAGTAGAAACTGAAGCATTGGGATATCTGCAAACAAAATTTGGACTGATACTAAGGAAGGTGAAAATCATTATTGGTGATGGGACATGGATTTATAACCACAACCCTGATAGTAAAGGGCAGTGTATAAACTGGAGACATGGTCAACTACTGAGTAAGAAAAAATTCAACTGTCAGCTGGAAAATTGATGCTTACGTTTTATTGTGTTTCTCAGGGGCTGGTATTACAACATTATCAGAAAAAAGGTTTTACAATCAACAGTGCTTATTGAAGAGCTGAAGCCTAAACTTTGGATTAAACAAAGAGGACTGCTATCTGGGGCGTTGTAATCTTGCATGACAATGCACGCCCACACACTTCTGCCCACATGGTTGACAGTCTGCAAAAAAATTATTTTTAGGTGTTAAAGTATCCTCCCTGTAGTCCTGACATTCAGACTTTTACCTTTTTGGTTTCCTGAAACCAGCCCTACGAGGACGAAGATTAACTTCTGATATGAAAGCTTGTGGACAGATGGACAAAGTGTATTAAAAAGCAAGGAGATTATGTTGAAAAATTATGTATTTGTCCTCCCTAAAATTGTATTAAAATAATTTGTACAGCCAGAATGCAATTCATTTTTGACTCACCGTCATAATTATTTGAAACATCCTCAAAAAAGTTGGGACAGAACCATTTTAAGTCTCCTTCAGGAAAAGGCCTTTGTCCATTAAGACCATTTGTCGCTGCATTTAAAAATGCAACTTAAGAAAGCCATACATCATACTTATCAATACTGTCCAGCAGTGCCAAAGATTTTTGTTGGCTCAATCTCACCTGAGATAGGTGGCACACTGGAAACGTGTTTTGTGAGTCAATGAGGCAACATTTCAAATAGTTTTTGCAAACAACAGCGGTCATGTTCTCTGGGTCAAAAAGGACCATCCAAGCTGTTATCAGCATCAAGTCCAAAAACCAGCATCAGTCATGGTATGGGGGTGTGCCAGTGCCTGTGGCATGGGTAAACTGCATATCTGTGAGGGCACCATTAATGCAGAAAAATCTGTTCTTATTGGAACAACATATGCTGCCATCCAAACACCATTTCTTTTTCAGCAACATCCCTGTATTTTCCAGCAGGACAACACTTAAATGCATTCTGCTCAGATTACACATGCAGGGCTGTTAAACACAGACTACGGGTGCTAGACTGGCCTGCCTGCTCCAAATGAGAATGTGTCGTACATTATAAAGTGCATAATAAGGGAACAAAGAATCTGTACAATCAAGCAGCTGAAGACCTACATAATTGAAGAATGGTGAAAAATTCAGTCAACAGTCCCAAGCTTTTTACAGTATGTTGAAGCTACCAGATTTCAAATTAGTGTATATTTTTAAGAAACAATTTTTTTTTAATTAGAGTTAATTATGTTAACTTAATATAGTACAAGGGGATGAGACTTTACAGATGATTGATTTTTTGTTTGGTTGCCAATTTCCATTCAGTCCCAACGTTTCTGGAATTGTGGTCATAGACGTACGTGCAACATGATTGCCCACGTATCACTGAGGTTTCTCATCCCTGTGATTGTGGACCTTCTGAAAATTTTACATTTGCAAGATGCAATGGCAATGACAGACATTACTGAGAAACTAATATACTTGTTAGTGAACTTGCTAATGTTCTGGTAGGTCAGTATGGGCTTGACATACCTTCTTGTGGTCCTACTTTTTAATTTAATTTCTTAAATACAGTGGAGCATATTATTGTTGCATACATATACACTACATACCAGCCCTACAACAACAAGTAAATAATATATACTCACTGTACAGTCATATTTATTTTTAACTACTATAACCTCAAATAACAATGATTCTGGGCTTTTGTAAAGAAATTATATAAAAGTTAGCTTCATTTGACTGAGGATATTAAGCTGATCTGTACATTTATGCTACAGTCCTCTGCCTTGTTCATATGATTTTCACATTCATAGGAAAAGTAGCAGCTCACATATTTGAAATTTTCATATCTGCCCATATTCAGTGAAATATACATATAGAAAAATTTAATGTATCAGGGCAGAACATATCACTGCCAGACTGCCACAGGGTTTATAATGAGGTTCCTGAGTATACAGAGAAATGAGAGATGAATAAAGTAAAGTTTATCATATATATATAAACAACCATTCTATTTTCTGTTCATTTTTGATTAAACCTCTTTACGCAGCAGTTTGATTTCAGCTAAGTCTTCTTTCCTGAGCAGAGGCTGCTGTTGCTCTGACATCGCCAACGTTGCCCCTAATGGAGACTTCAGTCCCTGCTGTGTTTTTGCTGCTCGTTCTCTCTCCATTCTTGCTTTGTTTTTTTCTTTCTCGACATCCTCAAGCAACAGTTGCACACTCTTGGAAAAGACAACCCGGGGATCTGGGTCAGTAAGAGCAGGGCAGCCGCATCTCGCACGGAGCTCTATAGCCTGAAAACAAGTGGATACAAAAAACACACATGACTTTTGATCCTACAGTGAACGATTACACAGCTTCTAGAAGGTGAATGGTCAGATGTGTCAGATTTATACAAGTATAAATCAGACAAAACGTACACAGGTTAAAGGGTGGACAGCGTTTATATTCATTCTATGCAAACCATTATACTGTGGATTGATCTCTTACCTCCCTGTTGGTCACTGAACAAAAGCTAGCCTAAAAGAGCTACAGGATATAATAATGGTATGCGAGCAAGGCTGTAAGAGCGTGACAGCACTGGAAGAACAATAAGTACAGCTAAATGCTTAACAAAGCACAGCTAAATGCTTTCGCAGGTCAAATCTTTATTCCTCCGTGAGATCGAATATCAGAGGCAGCTCTCCAGCAAACTCTTTTCATTAACCAGGCAAGGAGACAGATTTAAGGAGCTCAGAGATGTTTGAAGATCAGGCCATTAAAAGCAACTCAAGGCAATTGATGATAGAGTGCTTGTCCAAAGCTTATTGGGTAACATTTAGCCAAAGGAGCACATTAGAGATTAGAGGAGCACATCATTCTGTGGTTCCTTTTGGGCAATGATATAACCGTTTGAACAGATAGAGCATCTTATTTAAGGGCAGTTTTTTTTGTTCCTCCTTGGAAAATATAGCCTTGTAATAGCCTTGCAAATACAGGCTATTACATAATAGCATCCTTGCATTGAGGCTTTTCATTGAGATTTAAAAAAAACACACACACATTAATAATACGTATACCAATAAAAATTAAGTAAACATTAAAAAACATGTACTAATAATGACTCCAGGTAACAGGTTAACATGGGTCTCAGAGCTCCCCACTGTGTGTGTGTGTGTGTGTGTGTGTGTGTGTGTGTGTGTGTGTGTGTGTGTGTGTGCGTGTGTGTGTGTGTGTGTGTGCGTGCGCATTGACGCTCAACGCCCTCTGTTTCTTCCAAACCGAGACTTTTGATTGTGTGCTACCTGCTACACTAATACACTCATCGCAGCATTTTACTAGCGTTGCAAAAGTTTTGTCAGAGCCATGATCAGACTGCCTGCTTTATGTCTGAAACACTGGTCTCCAAGGAACTCCTTTAATTGCCCAAACATGTGGAAATGTGTTGGAGCGAGGTTAGGACTGTACAGGGATATGGCAGTAACTCCCTGCCAAGTTCCTGTAATGTGCAAGTGGTGCAATGGTCAGTATGAGCTTGTTCATTGTCCTACAAATTCAGGATGGCTTTGATGATCAAAGCCTAGGGCTTTTTTTCAAAGGCTATTTCTTCCTGAAAGTGTTCCCTTCGCTGAATGTTCACAGCAAGGAATGCAGTGGGCTCCGAGCCACTTTGGCCGGGATTGCCATTAACACGGATATACTGTACGGCCTTCTTTAAAACATTTGCACCATTCATCACATGTTCTATGGTGGCTAAAAGTCTCATAACCATGCTCTGCATTAATTAACCTTTAAATATCAATTGGTTTTTTTGTATGAGAGCATCTGCTATTGTACAAGAATAAGTGCAAATGTACTTGACAATACAGATACTCTACAATCGATAATATTCAAAGAAAGATGAGAGACAGAGAAAGAACACATCATATGAGTACTTATCCAACTTCAGACTTTTCATGGGAACATTTTACCAAGATGTCTCGCCCCTTCTATCACCCCACTACAGGTAAGTGGATGGTGTCACTCAGTGCCGCCGTGCTGCTTTGAAAGGATGAACATCATTCACACTCCCCCCAGTTTCCACAGGGCTGAGAAACTGCTTTTTTTTTTACCAAAGGAGTAAGAACCGTGTAACGAGCAACAGTGGAGCAACTGGACTGACTATTAACTGTGGTACTGGTAATTAAATAGCACATGGTGTATCTGTCTCTTTCATTAAAGGAAAATGAATGAAGAGAGAGTGGGGTCTCTTACAGGACTAAGAGTGTGAAAGGACACGCACGCACACGCACACCAGCTTGATGGACGATTAACATCTTCACCATCTGTTCCCCCTGTGTTTGAGGCACCTCAGTGCCAGTATACAGGCAGGATCCTTTCACTCACTGCTTCAGGTTCACACTGAAGGTTAAGTAAGCCCCTGTGTGTGACTAGTACACACACACACACATTTCCCAGCCACCTCCACCAATTTGCATCGTATATTAAAGAGCCATTTGGTGGAGCCAGTGGATTGTGACGAGAGAAATAGCTGTGCATGTTTCTGTAAATGAGTGTCCTCAACATTCAACTCACTCACACACTCACTCACTCACGCATACACTCATGCATACACTCTCTTTCTTTCTGTGTCAAACTGAGCTCTTCATCTACACACACATACATATTGATTCATCAACAGCAAAAGGAAAGGTGCTGGTAGGGATTTCAGACTGAGTTGAGATGTGTGTGCACCTGTGTACCCGAATCCTGGTACCTGGTACCAAAGTTTGGTATCAGTGTACAGCATCCTCAGGCACGGTCTGAATCAAGTATAAAAGCCTGTCATTCCTGAGCATGGAAGTGGGCTGTTTAGGATGTGAGGTCATTAACGCCATCTGTCCAATAAATGCTCAGCATGCTCTAATCTCTTCTTCTGACCTACACAACCACAGCTGATCAAGCAGAAAGGCAGGCGGGAGGACCGTGCACAGGTGCAAAGGTTGATTTCCTTGTGCACTACTTCTTTTTGTGTTTATTGGTGTCTCACAAACCAACTAGGTGCATACTGTCACATGCTGTATCGATGAGTATAAATAGGCGAGTGTGCCCAGGTAAGACAACAATATTACTAATGTGAAAGCTGCCCAGTGTGGGAGAGTGGCACATTTTACAAATCAACCGTGCCTAGTGTGAAAGCAGACATAAACTCCATTCTGCTTGTTTAAAGGTATAATATTTAATATTTCTTAAATGTATGTGTGTGTTCAAGTCAAACCGGACTTTTGATTGTGCAGAATAGCAGAACACAGTTATGGGAGTGAAAACTCCCTTTATTTTTCTATATAATCCCCTGCAACACTAATGCACCCATCCCAGTGTTTCACTAGTGCTAGGATACCATCGAGGTTCTATAGAAAGATCTCACAGTATGCCTGCTTCACATCTGGAATGCTGGCCTCCCAGGAATTACTTTAACTCCAAACATGTGAAATTGACTTGCCGAGTTCCTATAATATGCAAGTGGTGATATATGATTCTGTGTACAGTTCCCACAGAGATTTGTGTCTTTTGCAAGTTGGTGATAAGTTATGTGTCGATATTCAAAGATCAGACGTTCCACTCGCTGAATGTTCACAAGAACGACTGCAGTGGGCTCCGAGCCACCTCAATAGCCATTTTTAAAACATTTGCATCGTTCAGATATTTTACTGAGAGTCTCAGCACCATACTCTGCTTGAAGTCTTCTGTAAATGTCAATCATATTTTACGCCTTCATTCACCAGAAACTTAACCACAAGTCCCAGGTTGACTTGACCATCCGTCGTATTTTGTATTACTCCTAATAATCTTTTAAACACAATGTGATTAATACTCAGGAAATCTGTGAGGTCAGGTATAGACGTATCACTCACTAGCTCATATTTCATTCCTGGATTGTTTATTAAGTTTATTTATTTATTTATTTATTTACACAGTTGCCTAATTGACAATCAGGAGTTAATTATTTAATTTGCATGCATTTAATTCGTGTACTCTGAAAGTCTTATGAAAATGAGCAAAATAAAGTAAAGCACAAAGTTCTCATATCTGCATACATTTCTAGCCAAGTCTCTTTCCAGAAGAGAATCATATCCTTTGTCTGCGATGCATACACATACAGCACCTCGTCTCATACCCAAAACGCTGACCAAACTCTTGCTGAATTTTTGCTTAAGTGCATACATAATGATGTGCTGTCTCCACAGATCCAAAACGCGCTTCCCTGGAGGGCTAGCTAATAAATGTATGACTCGGCCATGCCTATAAACTGTAGGTGTAGCGCGCCCTTTCCTGCCACTCCAACTCACTGTTGGTTTTCTTTGACACACACCACTAATCATGAATATTCATAAAGCGGACCTGGAATGTTTATTAAATATACATTAGCTTACTATTAGCTTTCTCAGCAAAAGGTGTTCAGTTATTTATCATCATGAGACCATGAGTTGGTTGGATGTCGAGTGAGCGCAAGTTAAATGTATTGCATGTTTCAGCCATGCATTAAGTTATGCTAATAAATAAAACCTGTGATTATAAATAGTATCTTAAAACCTGCTGTCACTGCTGAACTGAAAACATCACACAAGCTAGAGATTTCACAGCTCACTAATGTACAGTAGCGTACTAATAATGTGTGTGCCCCAAGATAAGACGCCTAAAAGCTAGTGATTTAGAATGACTGACAGATCAATAAGTTTATCCTGAATGGCTGAATGTTAATGACTTTTTATCCTGTTTACAGACCCTGAGGCTCCATGATACCCAAAATTTTCCATCCAAGTTGATTATTATTATTATTATTTTTAATAGTATATAGTCAATTGTAATACAAGTCTGGCTGGAGATGTCAAAACACTGTGATATTTATTAAGCATTCTTTTAAATGTTCTTTATTTTTTTAATTGCCTACAATTACAGTAATGGAATGGTTGAATTATAATCTCATTGTGTCTTGTTCTTGGATTTACACCAGTCAATCTGAGGGCACCTTGACAGAGCCGCTCTCATGTGTCGTTAAATAAATCTCTCAGGATGTCTCATGCAAACTCTGAATGAATAATTTAACCTCAAATAAAGCATTTTGCCCTGCACTGATGGACCTATTGCTAAGCAGACATGAGCTTCAACTCACGCTGCTTGTGTTTACAGTTGTTTGAGAGCAGAGTGCTCTTCAGGTAGCTTGTTAGTCTGGGTCCAGTCTGGAAATCTCAGACAGGCCTGGCAGCACTGCACTCCCCAATTCTGACTCTCCTTTTCACCAAAGCAACATGTCTCAAAGTTGTGTCGCATTTATATTATACATAAAACATGATATCTAGCCATCATGGCAAAAGCACAATTGGGCCGACAATACGGGTCGGCTCAAGTCGATCCACTAGTTGCTTTGTACAAGTCTGAGTTAAGTAAGGCAATTCAATGGGCTAGCTCACTAGGATTGGTTGACAGCTCAATATGCAGAAAAATAAACATGGCGTTCGATGAGACAAATGTTTGTGCATATTATATTCATCTTTGAAGAAAAGGAGTAGGTGAAAGAAAGCAGTTGAGAGCATTGTAATGTACACATCAGTAAAAGAGTTTGGATTAGTTTTCTACCCTTTAAACCAATGTGGGATTTTGTCAAAATTATAAAATACACATGGAATTAGGTAATTAAGTAACAACAACAACAACAATAACAAGTTAAGACACGAAAGTCAGCTGTTCTGGAACGGTTCTTGCAAGAACAGTATTGTCAAGTGCATTTGCAAAACCCATCAAGTACCATGATGAAATTACCTCTAATAAAGAACTTTACAGGAACTCAAGACTGAAACTTACCTCTGCTGCAGAGGAGATGTTTATTTAGCGTTACCAGCCTCAAAAATCACCAATTAACATAATCTCAGATTAGAGCCATTATGAAGTCTTTACAGAGCATAAGTATCAGACACATCT
>JAAGKR010003178.1:39949-78959 GCA_011419295.1 Clarias macrocephalus
GTGTGTGTATCGTGTCCTGGTCGCGCGCCGCTCCAGACTCCACTCCAGGTTTTCTGACTGTCCGCACATCGGCATCTACCTGACCTTCCACACGGTCGCTTCCGCCCTGAGAGTGACGTCATCAACCAGAGCGACCATATATAAACCGGAGAGAGACGCTGGAAAGAGGAAAGAGATTGTGATTTTGGCGTTTTGATATTTGGTTGAGACTTTTTGCCTCCCATTGACTTTGATTATTGCTTTGGTTGCATTTTTTGTATATATTTGTAGATGATTTCACTGTATATTTCTGCACTCACCAGTAGTAGAGGCTTGGCTGCCATTTATTTTGGGAAGAGGGAATTTATTCACTGTTTTTGGTCTTTGGTCCACCCTGAATCTGATCCTCCTCCTGTTGTGTGTGTGTGTGTGTGTGTGTGTATTTTTGTAAAGCAATACAAACCTCATTATTTCATCAGTTAATGACTGGATCTAGTTCTTTCTGCCATATTTTATCATTTCCATACAGTTTAAAATAGAACCCTGAACCATTCTTTTGCTATACGGCCCAACCCTAGACTGGGACGTAACGCCATATTTAAGTGACCGCTTTGATTTTCAAGCACAAGAAAGACAACAGCTTTATTATGCAAAGGTGTTCCTCCAGTTAAAAACAACTAGTTTGAGATCTATATCTGCTCATCTTTTTTGAACTACACTAAAAATGCCTCATCCCACCCCCGCTGTTAAAAAAAAGTTACTCAGTAACGTTTACGAGTACATTTTTTATGAGCTACTTTTTACTTTTACTTGAGTAGATTTTTATAATGGTAACTTTACTTGTACTTCAGTAAAATTTCACTGAAGTAACAGTACTTTTACTTGAGTACAAAATTTTAGTACTCTTTCCACCTCTGCAAACAATGATGAATGATTGGATCTTGTTGGCGTTGACGCTAATATATGTTAAACAACAGTTACTTTTGCTGAAATTACTGCAACGCAGAAACATGAGAAGATGGTCAGTTTGACATTCAACTAAAAACAGGCAGCATAGAAGAAGAAGCCGTAAATACTCTTTTATGAATGCTTATTCTTCCTCTGCTACCAGACAGGCCAATTACAGTTGTGGCCTGTAGTTACATATCTGGTGAGGCAGACATCAGGCTACGCTGTAAGGTATGGCGTAGGATGTATAGCAACATGAGACCCATGGTGTAGACCTATTGATGCAGAAGCATAAAACACCCTTAAGTCTGGGTGGTAGCTCAGCAGTTTGTTCAGTTGCTTCACACCTCCACTTTGAATCTTGCCTTCGGTTTGTGTGCATGGAGTTTGCCTGTCCTTGCTGTGTTTTGTGGGTTTCCTCCTAAAGGCCTAAGGTTTCCTCATACACTACAAATATACAGTATGTGGTGTAGGTTGATGGGCATTTCCAAATTGCTTGTTGTGTATAAACAGATGTGTGCTTGTACAGTACCCTGCACTGGGCTGGCAATGCATCCAGGGTGTCCGCCACCTTATGCCAAGTTTCCTGGGATAAGCTCCAGACCCCCCATGACCTTGCAAGTATAAGCAAATCTGAAAAATTAATAACTAAGACTGCATGCCTGGACTATTCTGGCACGGTATTATAACTTATAACTAGTTAAAATACTTTGACTTGTTGTCTAATAATATTTAGACTTTTGCTCTCTACTTTATTCATGAAACCATGTATTTCACTAATAACTATTTAACAGTACAGTATATGTCTTTAATATAGCATTAAGCTACAGGTGTCGCAGTGTCCCACTGTGAATGGCCAAAAGAAGAGAAAAGTACAATTTAATTTATGGTCCTGTTTTCTTACCACTCTTTATTTGACACTTGGCAGCACGGTGGCTTAGTGGTTGGCACGGTCACCTTTCACCTCCAGGGTCCAGATTAGATTCCCCTTGGGTCTGTATCATGGAGTTTGCATGTTCTTCCCATGTTTGTTGGTATCCGCTAGGTACTCCAAATTCCTCCCACAGTCCAAAGGCAGATTAAGCTAATTGCCATTCCCAAATTGCCCGTAATGAGTGTGTGAGACTGTGATGGATTGGCACCTTGTGCAAGGTTGTACTCTGCATCATGCCCTAAGTCTCCTGGGATCGGCTACAGGCCCCATGTGACCCTATATACAGGATAAAGCAGTACAGACTATGAGTGACATTGGTCTCAGAGTGACATTGGTCTCAGATCTCTCCAAAGTGTGTGATAATGATCTAGATCAAATACCCCTCAGATAATGCACTTTTTCATACCTCAGATTACTTCCTCCAAATGTACCATTTTAGCATCTATGTAAGAAAATAAGCCACTGTTGAGCCATACCCTGCAAGAGAACACTAAACCTGGGTGGAGCTGAGCAACGAGCTGGGGGAGTATCTTCATGTACGATGTCACAATAGGGGGGAAATATGAAATGGCTTGATAAACAAGTGAAATAATGGGAAAAGGACATAAAAAAGGGAATGTGTTTTCCTCATATTTATTGTACAGGTTAGGCCATTTATATGGATACACCTTAATAAAATGGGAATGGTTGGTGATATTAACGTCCTGTTTGTGGGGTTAGTATATGTGAGGGGGCAAACTTTTCATATTTTCTTATACATGAAATTAATTAAAATAAATTTTGCATATAAGGTGCCGTTTAAACAAAGAGTGGAGCAGTTGTGCAGTTTTCCATTACAATGCAAATACTATATTTTATTTCTAAAGCATGACTGTAAAAAATGCTTGGCAGACATTCTGACTACAGCCCCAATAGACACAGACTAAATCCGTCCCTCAAAACCATAATTATTAACATTTCTAATGTGCTCCTTGTTTGTTGCCAGAACAATTATAGCTAATCCAGCTGGAATGGGTTTCGGGCTGTGTTACTCACTGCTGGAGTGTAACCATATAGAGTTGTAAATGGCTCATTATGTATAAACTTGATATTCTTTATGCTCTTAACAGAGCTGGGCAGATCTCCTTATTAGAAACACATGCACACAGAGCCAGACAGTCACAACAAGCAAGAAAACAAAGCAAGTGTAGTCTACTTCATCCATTGTCCTTCATCCCAAGAACACAGTCCACAGATGGCTCGCTGTCTAAGAAAAGCTCAGCACTACGTCATATCTGACAGATTACTCTCTTTTCTCTTTCTTCTTTTTTTATTCCTACACCACAGCACCTGCTACTAGAATATTCTAACATCTGACATCAAATCCTAATTATCCTGCGAACCACGTGCGGCTGTAGCGCATCAATGACCACATTAGAATTTTTGGTTGCTGGTAGTTTCTTTTCACACAGAATCTTGTCCCGATATGGGTTTTGAAGCACTGGCAGACTTATATAATCCCACCTGGGCAGTTTAGTGGATTTCCACATGATTCACATGAGTAAATGCTAGTGGTCTAGTGGTTTAGTGATGTTGGGCAACATTCCATTTAAATACACTTCTCAAGCTAAAATATTATGACAAGGAATATAACAGAACAAAAAAAGCACTGCAGTCGCATACCTTTCTTCGATTACTTGGAACAAAAAATTCTTCTAACAAATGAAACTACTCCTTTGTGCATTGCAGCTGTTCAAAACACTGGTGCAAGCAGAAATGTTAAATTACTCTTGGTGTAAATAAGGTAATCAACCTTCTAAATGAGTCTTTCCCCATTCAGCTCAAAATATCTGTAAACCCAAGAGTGTTTAAGTGTCAAATGATTTAGAAAGCTGTTGTGTTTTCAGAATAGTGCGCATACACACAAAGAAAGCGAGAGAGAGAAAGAGAGAGAGTAAAGTAGCCTAGGGGCTTGTATCAATACCGCTGAGTTGGCAGTAAAGTGACTGCTCCATCACCTCCGTTAATGAACACGAGTGCAGCTTTGCAGCAACCACCTCAAAGCATTTACCACACATGTCCTCTTAGGTAAAGTTCTCCCCTAGTCTTAAGTTTTTCATCTATGGGTTCATAGGATAATTATTTCCTGTGTTATCTAGAGTATGTCCGTTTTCACTGCTTCCAGAAACAGATGCTTAGGGGAGCCTAAGTAAAAAGGATTATACATGTGCAATGCATGGATGCTTTACATTACAACTCATTGTAAATGTCAGATATCTGTTCTAAAGTAATTCTTATTGAGTATAATTACGGCAATTTAAAACTGAACTAAGGGCATAGGGCATAGCAAGGTGGTGCAGTGGATTGTGTAACTGCGTCACAGCTCCAGTTTTCCCAGTTTGGCACAACCTCGGCTTACTGTGTTCATGCTCTTCAGATTTTCTTCAGTTTCCATCTCTCCAAATCATGGGACTGCTATGCAAAATTGCCCCCTGGATGTGACAGTGCATGCCACAGAGAGAGAGAGAGAGTGTGTGTGTGTGTGTGTGTGTGTGTGTGTGTGTGTGTGTGTGCGCGTGATTGACATTCCATCTATGGGGGTGCTCCTGCTTCGTATCCACAAGCCTTAGGTCAGCTTTAAATCATTTGCCAGGATTAAGAAATATTCAAAGATGAATAAATAAATGAATAGGTATATGAATGAAGGTGTGCCCCTGTCCATAATCCTTTTTTTTTCACCTTTCACGTCCTAATGAAAAGATGACAGTGGTGACTCTTTCTCTCATATATTATTACCAAGCTATTCATTATTTTTCATATGAAAAATCCAAAATGCAAAAATGGCCTAAATACAAAATATTAGATGCACACGCTGCAGACACAAAGAGATGAAAGGAGATGAAAGGTTTCTAGATCACAATTTTAGAGTAGTTAGATATTGGGATACCCCTAAGCCACAGGCAAGGGCTGGCATGTGTACAAGGCAGGAAGACGAAAGGTAAAATAATGGCTATATGATGACAGGATGCTCATATGGTCACCTTGTAGCTTTGTTTAAGGTCTCTTCCTGCATGTGCATCCAAACAATAAAGTGTGGACGAGTAAAATAAAACACCTATTATAGCATCATTTTTGCCAGTTTTGTGATGCATTCTTTGCCTTTAACAGCCCCATGTATCCATCCATCTTATCACTATACATATAAATCATTCTCTCTCTCTCTCTCTCTCTCTCTCTCTCTCTCTCTCTCTCTTTCTCACTCTGCCCCTAATTTTAGCTGTTAACCCTCAGGGCTATGATGAAACAGTGGGACCACCAGCCTCCCTCTGAAGTCCCTAATTATGCAATTTCATATGTTCATTTTTAAGAAGATAGGGATTTCAGAGTTGGGAGACTTATGCCTTACTTCCTCTCTGCATAACAATGAGGATGAAATGGGAGACAGACAGCAGCACAGCAGAGAGAATTACTGCACAGGGCTTTTACGCTGAGCTCAGCTTGCTATGGGGAACTCGTCTATGCAGTGTCTCACCCTCCGCAATTCATTTCAGTGTTTTACTGTACTCTCTGTATTTTCTGGCAGATCTACTATAGGGGTGGCATGTGGCAGCTGCTACCTCCTCCATGGTGCTTACCACCATAACTGACACCCCACTTCCATAACCCCGAAAACGTGGCATATTTCATAAAAACTAAATGCATATATGTAATGACATTTTTGTCTTGATATGGAGATGTAAGGAAAATTAAATGCATTAGTTTTCTGTCTAGCTAATGTTTTATTAAGAATTTCTAAAATGAAAGGCAAATGATACAGTAGAAGCTTAAAGGTATGAACTAAAAGCATGCTTCAAATAATTTTTATTTTTCTGGCAGAGAGTGAGCACAGAATAATTTTCTAAATCTCAACTCACCTCCAAGCACAAATAATCGATTTTCAGTTTTACAGTGAACCTGCACTGATTCAATTGGAAACTACCTGTGACAAGCTGAGTAAACACAAAATACAGTTAAGTCATCATTTCATTTCCTGAAGGAAAAGGCTTATGCAACATCTGAAATGCTTTTTTGATTAAGAGTTACTGTAAACTCCAGTTACTCATCTCAGACCTGTCTAGTGTTAAAAAGTTACTTCCCCCTTTCATTCAGCCATCTATCCAGTCATCTATTTTCCATACTGGCTATCCTGCACAATGTCAAGGGAGCTCAGGGCATAAGGGTGTATGACACCTAGGATGCGGTGCCAAACCATTGCAGGGTACAAGCACATAACATGCCAAATGGGCAAAACAGCCAGAAGCACCAATTATCCCACATTGCAAGTGTTTAGATTGTGGGGAGAAGCACAAAGTCCATACAAACTGACCAGGAGTGAAATTCAAACTTCCAAGACTGTAGATGTGAGGAAACCTAATGACAAGAGCAAAAGCCAGTCCACCTCTTAAAAGATCAGGAAATCACTGAGTGTGACAAATGTGCAAAAGTATTGGAAAGGAGGGGCAAATACTTTTTCATGGCACTGTATCTAATTAGCTGACCATGGGACATGCAGGAAACACGTTCATGTAAGAACAGCTCTGATCACCTTTTGCCCTGAGTTCATGGGAATGGCTTCAGCCCTCCTGTGACCATAAACAGAATAGCTGGTATGGAAAACGGATGGATGGTTAAAATGAATGTTAAGATTGAAAGACTGAGGAGGTGGAAACTCTTTCACACAGGGTAACATTAGACAGTTCTGAGATGAGTAATGGGGGTCTACAGTAACTAAAATAATTATAAAGCATCTCAGAATGCACAAGACATCAAAGCGTATACAGTAGTGGTTGAGCTACAACAAATGAAGACAACGTCAGGTTCCTCTGCTGTCAGCCAGGAACAAAAATCTGAGGCTACACTGGGGATAAGCAAAACTGTATAGTTGAAGATTAGGGAGAAAAAATGTTATCTTAATTCAATTTAATAAAATATTATCTGTATAGCACTTTTAATATTTTTTTTGTCACAGAGAAGCTTTACAGAGTGAAAAAATGGAAATAAATTAGAAAAATATAAGGGAAAAAATAACATGTCCTTACATCAACTTAAATCAAGTTGGTAATCAACTTAAATCGATTTTATTAATTGCGATGTTGCAACATGTCTGGATAACTACATGAATGTGCAGGTATATACAGTAGGTGTATATCCCTAATAAAGTAATCCGTAAATGAATATTCTGTAAAACAAACTTCAAGCAACTTACTGCGACTGAACTTAAGGACTGTGCCGGAGTGTTACTGCATGCTAAGCCACTGGCTATCCTCTAATGCATTTCACACACCACCATTAGAATAGCAGCACATTGTTCTATTCAAATGGCCCGTGATAAAGTGACCTTGCTCGGACCGTTTCTCTCCTCTTGTGTCCTCCTAAATAATGAATTGCCACCAACACTGCTCCAAAGAGAACGTTCAATCCCAAGGTTAGGGAATAAAACCGGAGGTCATGCAATTAAAATTAAGAAACATGAAAAAGCTATCACAAATGTGTCACAGAGTTAAAGGACTTTTATTGTACTGAGGGCCAAAATGTGCTACATCTTAATGTTCGGGCTGATGACAAGCAAAGTTATTACTACACAGATTAGGCCTGCTCTCTGTCTGGTGACCTTCGTCTGGGTCTGCAGGCTATGAGCTGTTGCAGATTACACTCGCGTTATTACCAACCACACCACAGCATCTCCGATGCCCCAGACTGCAGTGATGAATGACTTTGTAATATTGAATCAAACTCTATTGCATTAAACAAATACCAAGGCTAAGATGTGTGTGCAGCCCCCAGATAGAGCCTTCTTACTGAAAAACAGAAAGAGGTCTGTTTGCAAGATATTTGTTTGGATTTTTTATTCTTACACAATCATGATTTTTTTTGTCCAAATACCCATTATTGGTTCCTGGGTTGGCTGGCAACTACATGCTTTGAGGCTCTCCCTATCGTTATGAATATTCAACTGCAGCCCTGTGTCCACCTGCTGTTTGGCTCTATGCCTAGAAGCTCCATGCCATACTACTGCCCACCCATTGTGAGTAAATGTACATAGGGCGAGCAGCAGAGACATGAAGTACAGTTACAGAACAAGAGCAATGTCATAGTTTGGCTGTAACTCTGTTTTCATTTATTTATGTCCCTCAGTCTTACACTCTTTTTCCTTATTTCTTAAACAGTGGTTTGCCAGAGGGCACAACACTCTACACTTAAGATTCTCTTCACTTTAGATTCTACACACACACACACACACACACACACACACGCAAACACACATTCTTACATATACTCACTCTCACTCATTGTCTATACAGCTTATCCTGTACACAGAGTTGTGGGGGGCCTGGAGCCTATCCCAGAAGACTTAGGGCACGAAGCGTGGTACAGCCTGGACAGTTTATCAGTCCAACAATTTATCACAGGGCGCACACACACACACACACACACACACACACACACACACACACACACACACACACACACACACACATTCACACATTACAGCCAATTTGGGAAAGACAATTAGCCTAATCCTTTGGTCTGTGGGAGGTCAAATTTTAAATGAAATAAGGAAATATTTAAGCAGCCTTGGACTGGATGGTTAGTGCAGTGATTAATATATTTTAACCCTAACTGATACACCTCATTTCTTAAACAAACCTGTCAAAAACTGTATCCCGTAGTCATTGAAAAGATATTACTATGCTTCAGAAGGGTCAAATGATTGCTCTGGATCAAGCAAAAAAATCTAATAATTGCTGAAATTGTTAGAATTAGGTTAAAAACTGTCTAAGACATTGTTAAAACCTGAAAGGATAGTGCTCAACCTAACAGGAAAAAAATGTGTTCGGAAAAATGACCACAATCACAAGCTTAAAAGCTTGGTGAAATAGCATTGTAAAAATCGACAATAGAAATCACCGAAATCACTGTTTAATAGTAAAAGTATTTCCACACATACAATGTGACAACAATTCACAAGATTAGGACTTAACAGCTTTGCATTCATAAGAAAACGACTTGTTATCGAGACTAATCGGAAAGAAAAGTCTTCATTTTGATAGGAAGCATAAAGATTAGACTTGCAATTAAAAAAAAGTTCATGTGTGGAGTCCAGATTGACCCTTTTCTAGAGCAGTGGGCATAACAAGGTAAGAAGGGAAGCCGATGAAGTCATGCACCCATCGTGCATAGTGGCCACTGCACAAGCATCTAGAAGTGGTGTTATGATCTGGGGTTGCTTCAGTTGGTCAAGTCAGCTGACGACCTGAATGTACTGAATGTACAACCAGGTTATCTCATCTATGGAGTTTTTCTTCCCTAATGGCACAAGCATATTCCTGGATGCAAATTCTGAGAGTGTGGTTCTGGCCATGACACGATGCCCTCCATACAAAGACAATTTACATGTCAAGATATTTAACCAGATAACTGTGTTTCAAGATGAGCTGACTGATCTGTATTCCTCACTTTAAGGAAATTTTAGTAATAGATAGAATCAGTATAGATAAGACACCCATCAAACATGTGAAACTTGACCATCACACCCACATGATCTCAACATCCCATTTCAGATTTTGTGGCCCTTTTGCTATTATAATAACCTCCACATGTCTGGGAAGGATATGTACAAATGTTTCAATAAAATTTAGAAAATTATAATTAGTGTTGTAGCAAGAACACAATAATACCTTTTAAGGTGAAATCGGGGCAATCGGGTAAATTCTACTTATTTTATAAGGTAAAAAGACTTATTTTATTTTATATTATTTTATATCAGTCCTGTTATTCCAAGTGGATTTATTTTATGATGAATGTTTTGCTGATGTCTTAAAGTAATTCTAATGCAGTAATGAGTTCTGTGACCTGCTGACTCTATCTGCATTAACTGATAAGCTGTTGATTCAAGCTGACAGATGACGTGCTTTTTAGATTTGAGTGTCTGTCAGTCTGTCTGAGGATGTTTATACAGCAATAAATGGATTTGACGGATGAAGAGTAATCGCGCTCAGCTTAGAAATGAAATGGAGTGAAACCTTTGGGTGCAACTGGATTCTCCAGTGTCTGTCAATCTGAATAGAATATTCTGAAAAGAACTCCAGCCACTTTGGTGGGGACCCAAGTTTGTTTGGCAGTGCAACATTTATAGCCCGAAAATTAACTAGACAATAAATCATTCAGGAGCAACTTATTACAACATTTTTTTGATTTGATGTCCTAAATCAGCAGTCACACCTCACTCTTACAGATAGTGACTCATCCGAAAGAACATTAGGGGGAAAGACAAAATGGAAGCTCTCAACTCCAGTACCTCAGCAACAATTCAACAGGATATCTCTAAAACAAAGGGCATAAAATGATTGACCAAAGCACAATTTACTTTTTTTCTCTATAATCTAACTCCTTGCGTTTGTCCGTCAAGTATCGAGTGTTTTAAGGAAAGGAGACTTTAAACTAAACCCATGATTATGATCTTATAACTTTAAAAAAGATTCATGAACCCTTATTTCTAAATATTACACAATGACACTGAAAGGTTGTTTCTAATGATCTCATCACAAGGCAGAGGCTGTCCTTTAAATCAAACTTCATTAACCAGAGCATCTGGAGCACTCATATGACTCCTCCATCCGCTCTGTATGCACCAGCAATGAAGCTTTCACCGCATCAGAGGTCATGAGACACATCATGTTTGGATTAGAATGCATACCTGCACCTCGAAAAGCAGCATAGCAAACAAAAAACACCTTGAGGCATTTGTCTTTGGGTGGATGGCTGGTTTAACTTTGTAGTCTATATAGCATATTAAGGGCTGGTCAAAGGTGACAACTTTAAATGTCACCATACCCCTAGAAATGGTAAAAAAAATTGTGGAATAACAGGGAAAGCTTAGAAACAGGTATGAAAGAAAGGGATTTTTATGTTGCTGCATTCATGTATTAATGAGAGCTATAAAGAGAATGAAACTAAGAAGTGATGGAAGCCTCACCCCTACCTCACCCCACATATTTTCCTTAATTTTCTCATGAATTCACATATAATGTAGTTCATAGTTAATATTGGCATGTTGATGTGTATAAGATGTCATTATCTAGAGGACAACCAGAACACTTTTTTCCTCTATACTTAATTTATTCTTCTATTTGTCAGCATGTGCACATGCACACACGCGCACACACACACACACACACACACACACACAACTTTTACACAGTTTATATGTAAATCTGAAGGCATAACTTCCTAATTCCAAAAAAATGTGGGTGTATCCTGGAAGAAGACAAAATAAACAAAAAAAAAAAAAAAGAAGTCAATGATATAACTGACAGGTCAGAGGCGACTAGAACTGACAGAATATTTATATCACATTCAATTTCAGCACATTTGCCTATTAATATCCTGATATACACTATTTCACCATTTATTCAGGATCATGAACAAACAATTGTACAACCAAATATCATGTTATTGTGAATTATTTTTGCATTCTTTATATTAATCATATTTTTAAACAAATTTCTATGTTTTTGGTTAGTGATTTATTTTCTACATTCTAAGTACTAGGAATTTCAAAACTATGAAATAACACATATGGAATTAGGTAATTATGTAACAACAACAACAACAACATCAACAACAACAGTCAGTTGTTATTTTAACACACGGAGGTCAGCATTTCTGCAATAGTTCTTGCACAAACTGTATTGTCAGGTGCATTTGCAAAACCTATCAAGCACCATGATGAAACTCGTTCACCAAGACCAAAACTTCAAAGTTCATTAAGAGTTACCAACCTCAAAAATCACCAATTAACAGCAACTCAGATCAGAGCCGTTATGAAGGCATTACAGATCATGAATAGCAGATACAGCTCAATATTAACTGTTCAAAGGAGATTACTGCATTTTGGATGCCTTTACCATTGCTTTATAATGTAGAAAGAAATAAAAATCAGGAACGACCATGGAGTTAGAAAGTGAATTGTGATGCATGACATTGGTTTGTTTAGTTTTGCACTGGAGTTATACAAAGAATGAAACTAATAAGTGATGGAAGACTATCTCACCCCACAACATTTCCATAACATCCCCATGAATTAACATATAATGTAGTTTGTAGTTAATATCAGACCAACATGTCGATGTGTTTAAAACGTCATTATGTAGTGGTTTAAAACGTCATTATGTAGAACACTTCTTTCTTCTATTGCAAATGGAACCAATTTCGACAAACACTAACACAACAGGTGATGTGATAGTTCAAAGAAGCCGAACAAGTGTTGATGATTATGTCGAAAGCTGAAGACATACTGTCCAGTAATTTAAGGTTTTTATCAATTTATCTATAAAACAACAGAAGTAAGAATGCACACACACATGCACACATTTGCACATAAACACACACACACACACACACACACACACACACACACACACACACACACACACACACACACACATTTTTGGGGCCAGAATGAAAGAAAGATGAGTTATTATTGCTTTAGTGGGATGGTGCAGTAGTTGAGGCCTGATTGGATTACATAATAGGAGAGAAATTACACTCTTCATATCCACTTAAAAATGATATAATTAGACCGCAACTCCCCTCAGACACAGCAACACCAAAACGTCAGATTAGCTAATCATGAGAGAGAGAGAGAGAGAGAGAGAGAGAGAGAGAGAGAGATCTGTGGAATAGACAACATGGACTATTCTTTGACTAAATTATAGAGTAGTCAGATATGGTGATAAATGCATCACTAAACACTACAGATCACTCAAATCATATCTGCAATATCATAGGATTGCATAGCTTATTGTTTTAATAAATTTAAGATGTATTCATTTGTCATTGAATTACCAAGGTCTTTGTAACTTAATTCACTGTATATCTGTGTGGGGCTATCATACTGTTCTAATACAGATCTGTAAATGTTCAGTAAACATTACCATAAGGAGTAAAAGCTGGCATGGTAAATGCTTTCTTTCTCTCTCCCTCCCTCTTCTTCCTCACACACAGACTTCAAGCTGCATTTGAGCAACATTACTTTATTGGAAACAAGAAAACTGGTTGTGTCCTTTAGTAACGTTCCGTGTAAATGTTGATATGAGGTTTCTGCAAGATCACAAAAAATGAGGGCATACAGTATCCTCAACCCTCCTAACCCCAGCTCCACTGAGAGTGACACTCGATAACAAATTAGCGATCTGAATAATGCGATAAATCGATCTGGGTGTGATAAGTCTGATAAGGAGCCAGAGCCTCTCTCAACCCTAATAAGATTTCATTAGCTGATCTCACTTTCCTTGCAGTTTTACACAAACACACACACAAGGGTAAATGACTTAACTGGTTGAGATTTTCTGACTTAAAGAAGCTAGACAACCAGCGAATCCCCAGGAGTTACACAAACACTAACACTGTACATATATCACAGTTGGATGCCTGGTCAGATGGGTTAAAGGACAGACATGTGTCATTTCAAAGTTGCAGAATGTAGTTAAGGACATAGCCCAAGTATAGTGCGCGAAAAAGAGCATGCAAAAATGTATTATATCATGATACACTTTTCAGTATTGTGAATATTGTCATTTCTCATATTAATGGGGCTGGAGCACAGGCTGGGACTTAGCAAGCTGGTTGTTTGTGCACTAATTGTACTTCTAATAGTAATTATAATAATAGTGATTATTATGTACTTGACCTACCATACATAATTTATTGTAGTATACCGTTTGTATCGAATCCCATATCATGTTTGTGGACGACGCTCTGGTAATCTATTATTATTATTATTATTGTATTTTTACTATTAGTGCTTAATAAGTGCTTCAGTAAGTACAGTAATTCGAAAACGTAAGGCGTTTTGGAGCGCACATACCACACTGTAAAGGAAATGTAGATTTAGTTATAGAAAAGTACTTGTGGTGTTTGTCCTAAGTACGTGTGGACCGGAGTGAAGTGAGACTGGAGTGTACAGACCCACCAGACCGCGTGCATCGCTCACCTTGAAACTTAAAGCCCTCGATGTGCACCCACAGGCAGAGGTCCTCAGTGTCGCAGTCGCAGCGCCACGGGTTTCCGCTGAGACCGAGCGCGCGCAAGGCGGGAAGCGCCACCAGCGTGCTCACGTTCAGCGTGGTCAAGTTGTTGCGGCTCACGTCGAGCACCTGCAGCGCGCCGTTTTCAACGAACGCGTCCGCGTGCATCTCGGACAAGACCGGGTTGTCTGTGAGGCGCAACATGACGAGGCTGGCGAGCGCGCCGAACGTGCGGTCCTCGATGCGCGCCAGCGCGTTGAACGACAGGTCTAAATAGGCGAGCTTGCGCAGGTTGCCAAACGTCGACTCTGAGATCTCGGTCAGTGTGTTATTGCTGCAGTCCAAATACACCAGGTCGGACAGGTAGTTTAGTTGCAGCGGCGGCAGCTCGCCGATGCGGTTGTCGCTCAGGATGAGCTGGCGCGTAGCGAGCGGCAGGTCTACGGGGAAGACACTCAGCCTCTGACCGGCGCACTGCACCACCAGCTGCTCGTCGCACACGCAGCGCTCCGGGCAGCCGGCGCTCAGAGCCGGAGAGGGCGCCGCGCCCGCCGCCACCATCAGCAGGAAGGCGAGCCGCAGGCACTGAACGCTGGCCTCGGCCAAAACACGCATGATAACGTCGGCCGCCTCATCAAGCGCGTGTGCCCGAGCGCACGCGCATCCTTCATGGAGCCCGCGAAGAGACCGAGAGCACTTTGGGGATTTTCAGAAGTACTTTGTGTATCTCGCTACCGATGAGTTCACATGAGTCCCCGGTGTGCAGCATCAGATGTTTAACTGTCTGGTGCGCCGCACAAGTCCGTTAATTCCTGAAGTGACCGTGATGCCGAGCAATGTGGTCCGTTTTGAGAAATACTTCAAAGTGAGCTGGAGTCCGGCCTCACTGCGATGCAACGCAATCAGAGGTTTCCCCGAAATGTCTCCTGCCTCTGTATCGTTGTGTCTTTTGTTTCAGCGTCGGATATCCCCAGAGGAGCTCGTGTAGACGGCCACAGGTAAATCGCTCTGAAGTTGCGACTTGCCTCCTCTCTGCAGCTGTGTGTGTGTGTGTGTGTGTGAGAGAGAGAGAGAGATTTAGTGTGTGTTTGTGGGGGCGCGGTAATGGGGGGCATGGAAAGGAAAGACCTGGCAAACGAGAGACTGTCCGTGCACTCTCAGCGTCAAGACCGTATCCCGCTTTGTTCCCTGCCTGACTGTTCGTCTGTCTGCGCACTTGGGACACCGGATTGACAGTCATCCAGATCGTAGAACCAAGTTGTTGCCGACTGTGACGCATTCAGATGATGGTAACATGCGTTTCTTCAGTCCAGACAGAAGTCCACGTGACAAAGGCAAGGGACAGCGCGAGAAAAATTCGAGTTTCATTCACTTTTATCCTGAACGACAGAGTCCTGCTGTGGCGGCGCAGGAATCCACAAAGCTTCTCTCTGTAATTTCACTCAGCAGCACGTGTGTCTGTCTGTCATCGAGGAACAGAGTGTGTGCGATCATCCCAGTCACTGACGCTGGAAGAAGAGAACAATAGAGAGAAAGGGATAGCGAGAAAGAGAGATAGAAATGTAGGCTATTATCTGGTAACTAATCGAATTTATACCTCCATCTCTTATAAACCTCCACACAAATTTGTTTTGCAGTGTACAACAGGTTGGTGCATTTGTCTGTTATATAACAAACAAAATAGTGCTACCATAAGAATATTCATCCAAGATCATAATAATCGCCAAGTTGCATGGGAAAGCCACAGAGAGACAGCCTTTGTGGCACTAATTCTCAGCTCCTCTGAGAATGGGAAGGTTGCAACCCCTTAATGGGAGCAGCTGAAAGAACACCACCAACAGGCATATTGACTAGGTTAACTCTTTTGAACAAAAGATCAGATATTCCTAAAGCATCATTACCTCTTTTGGACCATGTGTTCTGATGACACTTGAATTTGATCTAAATGGACTATTAGATTTTAAACAAACACACGGAGTCTGTGCCAGCTCAAGCACACACCATCATGAAAACAACCAGGGGACATATTAAGAAACTGTTAAATTAATTGAAATGTTTCTAAAAATGGACCTGTTGTTAAAATACTGTAGAACAATTTTCATTGGTGCGTTTAATACTTTTAGAGCTCAGTGTAGCTATGTGAGATTTGTGATGTGATTTGAGATTTGAAATGTGCACTTAAATATCTTAAGCTGCCAGTGATTCTGACCCCTTCTGCCTTTCGGACCTGTCTGGTTCTTCATGATGCCCCACTTCTGGTTGGAGTTCTCATCACCTAGAGGCCTCTGGTTCGATGCTGAAGATGGCCTTGTGTTGTCTGCTTGGGATGCGTTTAGTGGCTGAGGATGGCCGCTTGACCTTGAAGATGGTTTTGGACTCAGCTGATACAGACAGTTTTATTCTGATGACTGTAGTTGCTCAATAGTTTATGACTAAAATTCCCACAAACATTTTTGTACCTGTTTTGGAGCTTCCAATAACAAAAGTAGACTTCTTATTAACTTAAACACTTCTCCTGTTATACTGCACTTTCAGTCTCCTAACACACAATATGACTGAAGATCAATCTATCTGATATTAAATAAATGAGGATGCGTTACCTGTTGAGACTGGTTCCTCTCAAGATTTTTTCCTATTGCCATCCAAGGGAGTTTTTCCTTACCACTGTTGCCCTCACCCTCAATCTTTTTTATTCTGTAAAGCTGCTTTGCAACAATGACCACTGCTAAAGGTGCTAATAAATACAATGTAATTAAATTGAATTGAATCCAATATCTCAGTGTGATTTCAGTACATTCTGAGATGTTGATTTGGTTCAGGGAATTCAATTACAACTCATATTCTAACAATGACTAAAAACAATTTCCAAATTGTATTTAAGATCCATTTACGAAGTCGAATATGACAAGTAGATACTGCACAATTACTAGACATTTAAAGGCAGAAAAGCAGAAATTAATGCCAGCATTAAATAAATTAAACAGTGCTTATAGGGTCAGTGGTTTTGGACAGTTCATATATTAGCCGGTCAGTGCATTCATGGCAGCCCTGGCAGCAGATGGGTGGTATTCTCTGATCGATGTCTGTATACAGCATACGATTGAGCTCGTTAGTGTAACTTTCATCCTTGGGTAGATGCCAAGGGCTCAGTTTGCAGATGGAAGGGTGTCAGGTGAGGGTGAGGAGAGAATCTTCATTATTATTTAATACAGGGGTCACCTGTCAGGGGACTTGTTGCACTGCCTGGAACAGGGTGTCTTTCCACAGAAAGAGAGACAGGGTGGTTTCTGAGTGGAAAGACGAAGAAGATCAACCTAATTAATGATCCTCATAGGGAAACCTCACAAAGTACACAATATCAATGATCAGAGAGCTAAATCCTAATACATTCCTCCTCTTCCAGAGAATAATGGAATAAATGGTCATAATGCCAGTCATCCCAGTGTGGTGTCTGAGCAGATCAAGTACAACCTGGATTTATATCTAACATGAGAAACCAAGTGCCTACTCAGAAGTGTTTTCCTGCGGACTCTGCTGCATCACTGAGATCAATGGTGTACAGGTCTGCATAAACAGCTCACAAATAATCTCTGAAAATGACAGCAGTTTCTTTGCCCAGGGTTTTAAGTACATCCTCCTCAACTCTAACACATCAGACTGGCTCAGGAATGGAGCTTATAGTTTACAGCCTGCACCCTTACTGCTGTGCTCTGGTTGGAGTTTTATGTTTTTAAGATTGTGTATCATTTTTTGTAATCTTGCAAGCCGTTATATTTTCATTCCTTGAACTTCTAGGTATGTCAGTGAGAGTGTCTCATTCTGCAAATATCATCTAGATGTTCAATCAGGTGTCCTTCAAAAACTGAGATATCTTATACATTATTATGCAAATGAAACAGACAGCTAAGTAGATTGCAGCCTTCAAGATTATGAAGCTTGTGCCCAGAAAAGTGGAAAAAGGATTTTAGATTCTTATTAAGTCTGTGCTTCAGACTATCATTTTTTTTGTACTAAGGTCAGCGTAGCATACATTCAGTTATATTTGGATAGCTGATGGTTTTTCATTCCCTGATACATGGAATCCAAAATGATTGAGAAACAGTCTATTACCCCAAGAAGAACAATGTGAAGAAAACCTATGGGTTCTAGTTAAATTATTTTGGAGCTACAAAGCTGCAATGTCTTGTTCGAACTATTAATAAGTCACACTGTTCTCATTGTGTCTGAGATAATGTTCTAGCCATAAGCTGCATTGAGGCTTGTAAAATACAATGGTGATTATATTTAACAATTTGCACACTACCTATAAATGTTACTCACAGGACATTTTTACTATGTTGCTATCATATAATATCAGGGGCAACAATAAGAACTAAAAAGTAACTATTAGTTCCTGATTCCTTTTTTTTCATAGTGCATTACTTTTAACATAGACAAATATATTTTTTTGTTTTTGTTTTTCTTACCAACATGCAATATGCCTAGTATGCACATCATGTTTTGTTTAAACAATTTTATAGGATTATACTGGTTACATTGCCAACACATGTTCATTCCTAATGAGATGATAATCAGAAAAGTGTAAAGAGGCTCAGGTTAACAGTGCTATCTCTCTCTCTCTCTCTCCACATAAACACACACATAAAGCTTTTTAGTTGATAAGAAAACACAAGCTTCTACCTCTAAAACATGCTCAGACAATATTTATTTTCACACTGCAAAACTACAAAGACAAAATAATAACCACCTTATTAATAATTATCCAGGTAATTCCAAAAGTTTTTGTTTTTCATTAATTAATTCACGGACAGAAACCACTTTTTCCTGGTCAAGGTTACAGTGCACTGAGAATCTATCCCAGGAGTGCAAGGCAGGTATACAGACAGCATGGGACAATGATCCTTCATACTCCTTCACCCAGGCAATTCAGAGGAGCTAATCTATCTAATACTGGAAATTTTTTAATGAAATGAAATTACATTAAAAAAAACACAATTAAATAAAAAATTTATTTGTAAAGCAGTTTCGACAATTGACATTGTCACAAACCAGGTTTAAAGAAAAAAAAATTCTAAATATAAATAATGAAAAATTTATAGATTCATTAATGTATAATTAGTTTGCCCTAACAAGCAAGCCGGAGGCGAGGGTGGTGCATAGGCATGGAGAAAGCATGCACAACTCTGCAAAAACAATAATCAAAGCTTAGAATTTAACCTCTTTTAATCATTTGTAATTGCCACAAGGGAGCTCTTATTGCACTCTGATTTCTGAAATGCTAAAAGTTGAATTAAAGTCATTAAGGGCGAACGAAAAGAAGGCAGTAATGATCTCCAGGAAATTTGGCTTTTATGACGGGTTATATGAAAGAAAAAAAAATATTTCTAAATGAATCTTGGCCATTCCTGCATTATGCAGAGAGCATGCACAAGTGCTGAGGAGGAAGAAAGATTGTGCTGTGAGAAAGAAGGAAAAAAGATTGTGCAGTTGGAAAAGACCACATGGCATGAATTAGAAAAATGGAGTTGATTAAAGAGTTAATGATTGAATGAGGTAGCCAAGTCTTACCTTAGCTGATTTCAGGATGTACTATATACTGTAGGTTACTAAATTATGCCTTTTATTAACGATTACTTTAAATCTACTAAATATACTAATAAGACTAACATTTATTTCAGTGAGCCAAAGAAAGTATTGCATGCAAAGAAAGTATTACCTTAAGGAATGAGAAAGCATTTGAAGGGATTTGACACTAGGAAGATGTAAGAATTCATTAACGGTGAGAGCAACAAAAGAAAAGCCTGGAAATATGGACGTCTAGGAGATATTTAAAAAAATCCCTAAAAATAAGCTAATAAATGTAAATAAAAATAAACACTTCTGATAAAGAACAAAGCTTATTATTTATTATTGCGTCATAAACATACAAAAAAATATTCTCATCTGCTGCCAATCATTAATATGCATATATTTAGCTCAGTGGGTCCTCAGGAAGGTCTTGTAGTGTTGTATAACTTGACTTCATGTGGTTTTCCTGATTTCCTAATTGTCTATGGCTATGCTTAATTGCACATAGGTGTGAATGTGTGAGGAGTGCATGGTACGCTGTAATGGACTGGCATCCCATGAGGGGTGACTGAGTGACTGAGTGAGAGAGTGAGAGGTTCTTTACATTTACATCACTTAGCGTGGAAAGGAAAGCACACCTCCTACAACTCATAGCAGTTATATAATTATAAGTTATATATATTATTGTTCTAACACATGAACTGATATGTGTGAGGAGAGAAAACAGGCCCAATATGGGAAGAGGCAACATGATTAACATTAACCCAATCTGGACAACACTACATCTTTTTCACTGACCTGGGACACACTATATTAAATTGTGAAAATAAAGGTATTTATGTACAAGGTGTCCTCCAACTAATATTCATGAGCAGAAGATGTGGCATTGCTCTTCCTGGAACAGATTGACTAAGCATTAAATGTGATTTAAAACACTACGTAACAGCCATGGTTTGTGTCAGTTTTATTTGAAACCTGATTTAATGGCATGCAACTCACCATGGACCATGCATGACCATGCTCTGCAAATGTTTAATGGTCTCTCAGGCTAGGACCCAAACTGCATTAAGAAATGAATGTGTATGGATTTACAGTGATGTAACTCTAACTCTACCATCTGAGGTATACATTGAAACCAGCATGATACAAATAGGCAATAAACCAGGTCAGTGTCTAAAAGATGTTTAAAATCCAGAGACCAGTATGAGCAGCATTACACAGATATAACTGTTCATTGACTTTGAAATGGTTTACATGTCCTGAGAAAGAAGTCTAAAATTTTTTAAAACTTTTTAAAGATGATGTTATCATATCAACTTGTCAGGGCCCTATTCCCTGAAGCTTACTCTGATTTCACCACTTATTCTTTCTTTACCTTATGGTTACAAAAGATGTCTTCATTAATACGTCCAATAATACAATTCAACAATACATAAATACTGATACAAAAAATGTACACTATATGCCCAAAAGTATGTGGAAATCCAATCATACCTTTATCGTTATATATTTTTTTACATTGTAACTAAGAGAAAAAGAAAAAAAAATCCAGCATGACAGTGCTCAATGCACAAAATGAGCTCTAAGATGTGTTAAGATAGACATAAACTTGGTGTTCTGCACAGATCCCTGAACACAACCCCACTGGTCATCTTTGGAATAAAATGGACTGCTGACTGTTCACCCCAAGATCAGTCCCTGACGTAATTATGCTCTTGTAGATGAATGATCACAAATAACGACTGCAATAATGATGACGATGATTACAATAATATTATTGTTGTTGTTGTTGTTGTTGTTGTTAGCTTATAGGCTTTGTGAAAATAATGATAAAAACATTTAAGTTATTCACCAGACCATTGCACTTATTTTACGAAAAAATAATCTGATTAATGATCCTTGGAATACTATTATTTAATTATACAGGAATACACAACAACAAATAGATATATAAATCAGTCCAGAGAAAAATGAGGAATACAAAGGCAAAACAAAGAGAAAGACTACTCAAATATGAATATATAATATATTGTAATTCGTTTGAAAATGTGTATTCTTATTTGGGCAATTATTCGTTTGTTTTTATTTATTTATTTTTAATAGCAGATCCGTAAAGATTTCTTACAGCGCTGTCAGATGAAACCCGGAAGTAGACGCTGCAACTAAGAAGGCATCCCGTGATGCTTTTCGCTCTCTAAACCCAAAATGATTTTTGCGAAGATTTAACATAATTGTTAGCATTTTTGTTTAAACATGATATATTACAATAGGGAGACATATTATATACCCATTACCGTGTTTGATTATTTGTAAATACAATGGTTATGACGGTTAATTCACCGTCGTATGGAAATATATTGCTTGTGAGGTTGTGCTCCTCCCATTTAAACGCGCGTCATTGAATTTCCCAGGATAAAGCGGGAAGATGAATGAATGAATAATTTTTGGAGGCCCTACTGCGTGGTGGGGTTTGACACGGTTTTAAAAGAAACTGGAGTGTATACAGTTATTTTGGTTAATAATTTGTACTATTTAAATGTTATGCTTGGAATTTCGGGGGGTGGTAAGTGAGATTTGATGTGGTTTCCTGAAATATATTCTTTAAGTAAATAAGTGTTTATCCCACACGAATCAAGGAGTAAGCGCAAGGACGAGTGCCCGGAATTCTCAATTTAAACTCGCATGCTTTTAAAATATCCAGTATAAAATCTCCCACATTTTAACCAGGTTTTTCCTAATGGAAGTCAAGGTAAACAAGTACTACTACGTTTTAATAATAATAAAAAACTATTTTATTAAAATTAATTGCAAAACTGTTTTTTTGCAATAAAAAAACTTTCGGTAACAAACTTTTGTGTTGTTACTGACTGCTGCCTCTTTTTTTTCCCACAGAGTATTTTACAATGAGAGAAACAGCGACCCGCACCCATCCAATGTTATGTGGTGAAACCATCGAAGGGAAGCCAGGCAAGTTAGCAAACATTTACATTTAACCACTGAGCTACCCCAGACCCATTATTTGATGGCCATATACATTTTGTTCTGTTCTATATTTATACTAAATACATATATTTATACTATTAATTTGTTAATATCCCATCTAATCTATGTCATGTATTGATTTGATCATGTACTTTCATTTTCTGTTTTTATTTTTATTTTTTATTTTACAGGTGCACCTTACCGTTACTTAAGTTCCCAAATGTATATAGAAATTTTCATGTAATTGTACATAGAAACAGGATATTTTGATTATTTTTCAACATTTTAAAATTCAAAATCTATCAAACATTCAAAATCTATCAGTCTTTGAAGATCAGGGATGTCCATTATCTCCCTAATTAGTCATCCTGTTATCGAACCCCTACCTATCGCTGTTTGCAGATGTCAGGGGATGTGACACTGAACATTATATGACATTCTGTTAATTTTGAGAATTCTCTGGAGATGAAATAAACAACGTATAATGTTTCCAGTTATTATGGACTGCCCAGGAAAGAAAATCAGTTATCCAGTTCTCCAGAGTATAAGCAGTTCCCCTACATCCGGAAGAGTTCACTTATCTGGGAAATAAAACAATCCCAACAATGATAGGATTAATAAATTATTATGATGTCAATGATTGGACATCATTAAAGGGTCAATTCTGTCAAAGTTTTTATATCTTTTTCAGTTTATCCTGCTCACCCTTCCAGATGTTTTATCTTCACTGATTTTTTATTTTATTTTTTATTTTTACCTTGTTTGATTCTATGCCCTCCATACAACCGTGATGCCCAATATGCACTGCTATCTATTACCTGGCAGCCTAACCATGTGCAGCCACATATTACTTTTTTTTTTATATGGATAGCTCATGCTGAATAAACAAAGAAAATAATTAATTGAATCTGCCCTTACATTTATAGTTATTCAGCGCAAATCTAAATATTTTTACTATCACTGAAAATATTCATCATACGCATACATGGCTCAAATTACGGAGAAGCTAAGTGGAGCTCGGCTCCTTTGAAAAGGACGCAAGCTCCTTTGAAAGCCTCCCCTGAGACTTTTAGAGGGAGATGTAAAATGTGTCCATTTACATAGGAAAGATTTTATTTTCTGTAAGTTCCTTAAATAATAATATGTAAATGTTGTGTGTTTATTCACTACTTACATTCTATTTTCTGAACATCTGTCTTCACTAATTAACACAGTTCAGTGACTATTCCTGTAATGTGGTGGCGCTACACTCAAAATACTAGATATTAAATAGTCATCTGAACTCCTTATCCTTAGAAGGGCACAATATTTTTAGTGTACTGTAATTAATAAAGAAACCGAAGAAAATTGTTTATAGATAGTCGGAGCAACCCTGCTGTTCAATGTGGGTTTCTCTGCTTTTTAAGTTTGTGTTTTTGTTTGCTCTGATTAAGCTTGTATGATTCTTAGGTTGGTTTTATTGTGCCTATAAGAAATGTTACTGAAAGTATAAACTGCCTGCTGTAGTAACAGTAGAATGTTCACAGTAACCCTTTTATTGACTGTGTTGCCACACACTTCATGTATACACGTGCATGTGTTGTTGGTCTTTCGGCTGATCCCGGCAAGGGGTCGCCACAGCAGACTATTTGGTCTGCACCCAAGCTTGGCACATATTTTAAGTATATCTTATATTTCATTTTAACTGACACAACCCTCCCATTTTTATCTGGGCTTGGGACCGCCACTGTATCCAGTGACTGAGGTTTATTTGGGGTTGGAGTTGTTACTGTGTCCAATCAGATTATACAATGCTCTTTCCAAACGCTTATCATGCACTTACTACGTTGTCATTTTGTCTGGTCAGTTGGTGTAAATTCAGTGACATGCACAGTGTCATCAAGAAGTGTGAGAAATGGAATCCAGTATTTACACAAAATACTCTGAACATGACATAGAAGCACTGATAACCTGCTGTATGTGCACCATAAAAGTGGTATGTCCCAGAAGAACGTAATATAAAGTTTTGCAGGCTTCTACAATGTTCTACTACCTACCATGGTTATAGCAAAAGCCTGAAGAGAGTGCTTTAAGCACCCCATTGACATATGTCATCATCAGAGTCATCATCAACTATTAATACCAGCTTATTGTTGTAATTGTTATTGTTGCAATATGCATGGCTACTCAGAATGTATATTATGTAACTTATACCAGCATACCAGATAACTGTATTAATTGTAATAATTAAGTAGGTACGCTGTATCAGAAGTTTGTAGAAGTGTGAAAATTTTTAAAAAGAAACTCTTCAAATCTCACAAAAAGTGCTGATCCAGGAGATGGAAAGAATGGAAAAAATAGTTATTAATTTCTGGTTTGCACTTCTGTTTAGATGCTGACTCCATTTTATAAGCTCTACTACACATGTACTTGGCACAATGACAATAAAATTGAATCTATTCTATTTCATAAACTACATTGTTAACAATATTAGCAACATTGTTTTTGATCTGGCAACTGCCCAGCCAGCGGAAGTGGAATTTTCATGTGTCTTGGAGATTGTGAAAACAACCAGGTCCTTTGTAAGAATGTAATAAATATATAAATCTAATTTATAATTTCAATAATTTTGATTGTGTGTGTGTGTGTTTTTTTTTTTTTTTTTTTGTATTTGCACAGGTAGTTCCATCAGAGGCGATTCGTCACAGACATGTATGTCATAGGCTAACCTTGCTGGAATTACAGTAGGCGTATTGTTATGACATACTGCTATGTAATACTGTGGTTATGTCGTTTATGTCACAGACACACCTCAATGATTGCTACAGTAGGCAGCATCCATACGGAATTTAACACTAGGCAGCATCATCTATGGCAAAAAGGCTGGGCTTAGATCTGCTGAAACCCAGTCTCTACAGCAACAGTACATATGAGTCAGCCATATGTGATGACTGTGCATCAGTGCACAAAGCAAGGTCCATAAAGACATGGGATACATTTATTGCTATACTTTATATATGTTAATAATATGATAATAATATTAATATTAATATTATATTAATAAAATATACATCATAGTATTTTCATTTCCTGAACTGTGATTATACAATATATACCTCTTAAAGATTCTTATGGCTACTTTTCCACTACTCTACCTTCATATACTTTCTCAGGAGACTCAGGTCCTTTAATGTATGCAGAACCATGCTTCAGATGTTCTACCATTCTGTGGTCTCCAGCATTATCTTCTCTGGTGTAGTCTGCTGGGGTAGCAGATTAAAATCAGCTGATACCAACAGACTTAACAAGCTCATCAGAAAAGCAGACTCTGTCATTGGAGTGGAGCTGGAGTCTCTAGGTGAGGTATCTGAGAGGAGGATGCTGAAGAAACTTCTCAGTATCATGGACAATACATCACATCTCCTACACGAGTCACTAATGTCATACAGGAGCACGTTCAGCCACAGACTGAGACTACCAAAGTCTAAAACTGAACGCCACAGGACGTCATTTATACCAGTGGCAATTAAACTCTATAACTCTTCCCCCTTCATTCGGGAGCTGGCATGACAGCATAATCAATAGAACTTTATCATGCCCTGATGCAATATTGTCACTATAACAAGATCACATGCAAAACCACTATTATGTAATATTATGTAAATCATGTGCAATATATGGTGTGCAATATCACTACTACTCTATATGCAATATTAAATATTATGTGCAATATATATTCTGTGTGCAATAACATACATGTAAAATACAAAAGGAGACAATTCTGCACCTTTCTGTACAGTCAGTTTTTTTTTGTTAAATATATCTTTATTTTTATTTTCATTCTATTTTTATTCTATTTATATCTCTTTCTTGAAATTATAGTAGATTGTATTTTATTTTTATTCTATTTTCTATTTTCTTCTTATCTTATTGTATTGGTTTCCTTTGAATATGCAGCCACTGGAGAAACAATTTCCTTCCGGATTAATAAAGACTTCTCTTCTCTTCGCTTCTCTTCTCTTATCTTATCTTATATGCACTCATATCATGGCACATTCACATGGTAAAAAATAAAAGCACTAAAATTATATTCATGTTAGGTGATTTGTTGTTAGTGCTATTGATGTTTTTGATTAGAAAATTTCCCCACTGGGGGACAAATAAAGGTATTTTGTCTCTTATTTTACACTTATAAATCGTATAATTGTGGTTGTGGAGATAATGGGATCAACAATCAGTGTTACATTTACAACCTTTCATAATTGATAAAGTGTGAGAACAGATGATACCAACGCATAGATCAGAGCCTGCACATCACAGAGGAAGGTATACAGAAGATTAACGTTTTGCACAGATCTGGTCAGATCCACAGCCATTAACTCACTTTGTCACATTCATAGCAGATTTAATTGAATCAAAATCGGTTTAGAATTATGCGAGTTAATTACAGTTAGTTAGTTACAGTTAATTTTGTAGAGAAGTTTGCGTCTGTCAATCACGTTGTATATGTTTACTAGCTGATCTTGACCTATCCAATATGGCGGAAGTGCACACACATAGTGGCTGCGGCTTACAGCAGTGGCGAATGAGGAGTCTAGGTTTCTATCCAGGACACCCAGCGGGGCTGTCCTTTGAATCCCGGAAGTAACTACTGCCACTGGATTTTTTCCCACAATGCTTTGCACGATGTAAATTCATATGATTTTTATTATTTTACGTATTTATATTTGTTACTTATATGTAAAATATATATTCTATCTAGATTTATACCCTTTGTCATGTATTATTGTTGATAAGTGTAAACCAGCGTAATGGTCGACTCACCGTCGATGGGAAATAGTTTGCTTCTGATGTTCTGCTCATCCCGCGGTGGCGTTCGGTATTGAATTTAACAGGATAATCGGTATAGAAATTTTTGGAGGCTCCACCACGGGGTGGAGCTATTATACTTGGTTGTAAAAAAGATTACAAGTCACTAGAAGTGTTTTGTATACCTATAGTTACTATTTACCAAAAATTGCGATTTTGAGGTTGAGATCTTTTTAAGTTTTTAAAGTGTATTATTTTTATGTTATCAGCGCCAAATATTCCAGGCGCTTATGTTATAGAGGTTATTTGTGCATAAAGCGAAATTTGCGCTGTTCTGGTTGAAGAAATTCTGTGGAGGAAAGTTCCCTTTTCCGACATTGCCTACATAATGGAGTTTTATGGAAACGGTGAAGAAATGTTAAATATATAATCCAGAAACTTAAAAGTGGAATAAATTAAGAAATGGGCAATAAAATGGGGATTTCAGAAGAAAAAAAAGTAAATCAAGTATGTAATCTAACTATATTTGAAAAAGAAAATCTGAAGAGAAATTTTCTGGGTGTATATTTTGATGAGAAATTGACATGGAGAGAGAATGTAAGATATTTGAGGAATAAAGTGATATGTCATGAGATGCCTTTCAGGGAAGAAGTGTGGGCGTATACACACACACACTGCCCTTATAAGAACAAAGATGGAGTATGGCAATATAACATATGGAGCAGCAGCTAAATCTGTGTTGTCAGGCCTAGATATAGTGCAAGCTCAGGCTCTAAGAGTGTCTAGGAGCAGTTAGAACCAACCTCTCCAGTGTGTGTTATTCCGGTTGAAGTGAATGAAATGCATTGTGGTTACATTGAAAACAGCTAGTGGTTAATTATTGGATCAATCTGGGAGGGCATGGAGAACCTTCAATGGGCCAAAAGTAGGGTTACAGTTACTTCATTATCTGCAATCACGTTTTAGATATATAAATGATTATCATCAAGAAGGTGGACTCTTTGAGCACTTGAGAGATAAAATGTTCAATGTAAAATGTCTAATATATAATTATAATATATGTAAATAAAAGTCTAAATTTCTAATTTAAAAAAATGTTTACGTGTTAACTGTAACCCTATATATATATATATATATATATATATATATATATATATATATATATATATATATATATACAGAAGTATTTGCTAACCAGCTCATTTGTCCCACCATGCTGGATCGTTAATATTTTCAAATCAACATCTGGCGTTTCTAATACACAGAGGGGTCTAACAAAGTTGCACCAAAATCTTTACCATAAACACCCATCTCTATTGCCAGCTGATATTAATGATCAAGCATAATGGGACAACTGACCTGGTTAGCGAATACTATAGATATATTGACCATAAATCCAAAGATAGCATACAGGTCTTCACAGATGGGTCTAGGGACCAGGAATCAGAGAAAACTGGAGCTGCAGTTACCTAGTTACAAATTAGAGAGTAGCAAGAGAACTTCTGAGTATATACGTCTGCATGTATATACTGTGTATGCATTACTGATGGCATTAGAAATGACTGAAAAGGGTTAATCACCAAAATGTAGTGATTTGTAGTGATTCAGTAGCAACATTTCAATCCTTAGTACAGCAAGCATATTGTGTATGAAAACGTGTTAACTAATTTAAGAATAGACAAGATGAAAATGTCTTTTTCGTCTGGGTCACAGCCCATTTGGGTACCTGGGTAAATGAGAGAGCAGACAAGTTGACAAACGAAGTACAGTAACCAAACAAGTGGATGTTGTGGTCAATATCAAAGTCGAAGAGGAAAGGTATAGTGTGGAGAAAGGCAAAACAACAGTGGTGGGATAATGAAACAATAGTGAGTCATTTGCCTTCAACAAAGGACATAATAGATGTGATAAATGAAGAGAGGAAGTATTAATGCAGATAGACAAGTTAAGGTAGCACAGCTCCAAGAACTATGGAGAGTATGGGAACTAGGGAAAGAATGGGGCGTCTCTGAAGCATTTAAGAAGCATTTAATGTTAGTTAGTTAGTTAGTTAGTTAGTTAGTTAGTTAGTTAGTTAGTTTATATAGCACATTTAAAACAACTGATAGTTGATCAAAGTGCTTTACATGAAAAATAAAAAGAAATTATTTAAAAACAACAGAAACATTAAAAAAAAGCCTCAGTAAACAAATATGTTTTTAGATTTGATTAAAAAATTTCAATACTGTGAGCTGAACGGACATGGAATGGGAGCTTGTTCCAAAGGGTGGGACTGCCCACAGAAAAAGCACGGTCACCTCTCCTTCTTAGTCGACTTTTCGGAATTGTAAGCAGAAGTTAATCAGATGATCTAAGTGCTCTCTGAGGACAGTATGAATGAATCAAATCACTCATATATTGAGGCGCTACCCCCTTAATCGCCTTAAAAAAAGGGAAGCTGTGTAGAGAGAGATCAACAAAGTCCATATTTCTAACACAAATTTATTAAAACAAATATGTACTTTATTACATAGGAAAATGAAAGCAAATCTTTAAAATTCAACTTAGGCACCAGTGGCGGATGGGGATGGGATGTACAGTCTTCTGAAGGAAGTCGTTTGGGATATTGCTGAGAATCTTCTGAATCTGTGCCTTCAAGTCCTCCTGTACATCTCCTTCTTTGCGTAACTCCACAGGAAAAAGTCACATGGAGGGAGATCTGGACTTCTTGGAGGGCATTCATGAGGTCCATGTTGTACCAGCCAACGTCCTGGAAAATGCTGGTCTAACCACGCACACACATTAAGTGTAAAATAGAGTGGAGTGGGGTGGTGCAACAGTGATGCTACAATTTCTATAGTCATTAAATATTGCCGAGTTAATTTTCAGCCACCCTGTGTTGGAGGTAGTAATGCAGATCTGGGAAAAGATGTATTTGACATTGTAAGGACATTGGTCTCGAAAAAAGGAATAAACTGTTCATAGTGTGAACATAGTGAACTCAACCCTTCAGGCGACATTATTTTTGATGCTTTATTAGTCACTTTTGATTAAGGACAGATCCTTTTTAGCACGGTGGTTAGTATCTCTGCCTGTCAGAAACTATTTTTCACAGATTATTTTATGTCTGCTACACCTCAGGATTACAAGTTGGAAAAACAAGTCCTGTAATGTAAGGTGTTTGCTTCAAATAAAAACCTAAATACAATCCTGATACACCCAATACAACCAATGAGGCCAAAAGTATGTGAATACCCAGCTATTACACCCAGATGTTCTTCTGCAGACTTCATCTTCTAAACTGTATATCCTATACAGGGTCACAGGAAGCCTGGAGCCTATTCTAGGAGACTGCGCACTAGGCAGAGTACACCCTGGACAGGGTGCCGGTCGATCACAGGGTACAATTGCACACATTATGGGCAATTTTTGAACATCAAGTAGCCTAATCTGCGTATCTTTGGACTGTAGGAGGAACCCACCAAGGGGGAAACATGCAAACTCCACACACATCGGACCCTCGACCCTGAAGGTGCGTGGCCACGGTGCTAACCACAAAGCCACTGCGCCACTTGTTCTACAAACTGTTGCCATAAAAATGACAACTATAGAATTTCTGTGAATAATACTGTAACATTACACTTTCCCCGTACAAGAACAAAGAGAACAACATACCTGTGCACAAAGTAATGTCATGGTCCATCCAAGCTAAAGTGAAAGATTTCAACCTCACTAACCACTTGTGGAATACACTGGTACAACAATTTCTCACTAGGCCTCCTCACCCAGCACCAGTGCTAAGCCTTTTACACTCTTTTAAGTGAAAGGGCAAAATATCCCTACAGCTATTCTCCCAAAATATAATGGAAATCCTTCATAAAAGAGTGGAATGTGTTATTATAACAAATCCATTCAAAAGTACGTGGACACCTGAGTAGCGATGATTACTCAGGTGTCCCCATATGTTTGGATGTCTAAAGTACAGTATGTGTGTTTTCTTATGACAAAGTGATGGGAATATGGAAAGCCATCACTGAAGAAAAGAACAAGAGCTCAATAATATACTGTATCTGTTCCAGCATGCCTCTGGACACAAAGCAAGCTCCATGAAGTCATGGTGTGTGAAGTTTGGGGTGGAAGAAATTGAGTGCCCGGTCCAGATCCTTGAATTCAACCCCATTAAACTCCTTGGGGATAAACTGAAACATCACCTCAAACAACATCCCTAATGATCTTGTGGATGAATGATCTAGTGGAATGCTTGCCCTGAACAATGGAGTTTACTATTTATCCATTTTGGAGAAAAGTATGAATCTACATATTTTAATTAGTTATTTTTTTTAACTCATACTCAACAGGACTGGAAGTGCTGCATCAGAAAACAATGAAAGATTATTAGTGTGCTTTACTAAGATGTTCAGAAATTTTCTCAGCAGATCAGATATTTCTGGATTCTTCACTGACAGCTGAAATACACGTCTGTTCTGTCATTTGAAAAATGATGCACCTCTGTCCCTTGGCTGTGGCATAGGTCAGCCTTTTATCAGATAAAAAGTCATTTGAATTTGCCTCCCTCATGCTCTAGTTGTCCTATTTGAAAGACCCAAATGTGGCTTGTTGTACTCTTCACAGTACATCCTGTAAGCCAGGCATAATGAGAGCTTGTTTCCTGCACTTTTAGCTCAGCCATAGACCAATTTCTCAAAACATTAGCTCATTCAGCCCAATTCTGAGTCCTATATAACTGTGACCTACAGTTCTCTAAATGTTTCTTTGGTAGAATATCTGTCCCTGTCATGTTTTTTTAAGACTGACTATGTGTGTTGTGTGTGTGGCCAGCACATCTCGAATGTCTCTTCAATTCTAGGTACGTGACTCTTAAAGAATATAGGTATCAATGCATCACATTCTCACTGACCCTGTGTCGTCACATGGGGTGTCTGGTATCAGACGTTCCCCATTTCATCTCTTTAAGTTGGAGCAGGTAGTCATGTCATTCCCTGTCCTTGAGGATCAGTGTCAGTTCAGTGCGCTCTTCACCTTCACCCTTTTCCCCCTGGTGCCCTGGCAGCGCCTCAGCTGTCGCTCACCTTACCCATCTACCGCAGGATAACGTAGCGAGAGAGAGATAGCCCTGACATACCCAGAGTAATTGACCCGTGTCAACTGATATAAAGCTCTTTTTCCGCCCATTGTGCCTATAGTATCATCTGAACTTGAGTAATCCAAGGCAGTTAGCATGCTTCTGCATGCACTAAGCTAAACATCTGAGGCTGGAAGTGTGAACTGCCAGAGAGTTTTATTCGGCAGCGTGTTCGGAACAGGAACGTGGATTAAGATCTGACATTGAGCACAAAAACAGCTGCTGAAGGAATTATGGAAGGGCAAGTGGAGCAGTTGCAATCGCTGAGCAATTTATTAGGAGCATTATTATAATACTGGCTAGGGCTTCTCTTTGCTCTCAAATCAGCAGGACTCAAGATTAATCAGACTACAGGTCTACGTTGTATATTGGTGAGCCTGTACCGACTGTAGTAGCCCATCCTGCTTAGCGTTTTTGAGATGTTTCTCTGCTCATTACAATTGTACAGAGTGCTTATTGCACTTATTAATTTCTTATTGCATTTACTTTAGCCCATCTGTCTGCTTTAACCAGTCTGACCTTTACTGAAGTGTTTTGGGTCCACATAACTGCTGTTCACTGGATGATTTTTCTTCAGTCTATGTGAACTTACAGACAGATTAATCTGTCTGAAAATCCCATTAAATAACAGTTATAGACACACACTTGTGTGGCCCCAAGAATTATGCCAGGGTTAGAATCACTGGGATCACATTTTTGCTTATTCTATTAGTTAATGTGAACATTACTCAAAGCTGCCGGCCCATGTCTGCATGATTTTTGTGGAGACTAATTCAATTTTGGGACTTATTTTAAAAAATTAGGCGAGGACTTATGGGGATTGTGGAGTGAACAATGTCTGTACATTAGAAATGCTTGTGCGCCGTGATAACCTTGTTTCCCTACAACAAACACTGTTGGGAGGGGGGAGAAAACTGTGTCTCTTTTTTTAATTCACAATTTTATGGGCTAGTTTCAAGTTTTTTGTTTGTACTTTTAGAAGTAACTGGATTGCAAATATTGCACAAAAGCTGTCAACCCTGATTAATAACAATAGCTCTGCCATGTTTTTCTCACACACCTACTCAATCAATCGTAGCCAAATGAACAAAGTTATGTCTAAAACCACTAGCTTCACTGTATGCAGGATGACTGTCTATTAAGTGTCTACTACGAGTATAGCATGTCATCTAAAACAGCCTCTCAGCTAATTTTGTTTAAAGATATGTCAGTATTGATGTCATCACGTCCCACAAATATCTGTGGACATAAGATGCTGCTGCTACAAAGCCTCAGTTCTTAAGTGTGTAATCTATACCTCCCTATAACATGATTTTGTTATGTACAAGTGTGAGTCAAAAATGACCCACACTATGGCTTTAGAATTTATTTTAATGACCTTTATCTCCATCATGTTCATCAGAAGTAAATCTTCATCCTCGTAGGGCTGCTTTCAGGGGACCAAAGAGGTGAAAGGCCAATGGAGCAAGTTTTTGCAGAGTGTCGATAGTGTGGGCAGAAGTGTGAGGACGTCCATTGTCATACAAAATCACAACTCTCTTGGATAGCAGTTCTCTCCGTCTACTCCTAAATTAAGGCTTCCACCCTTCAATAAGCATCTTGTAGTAATAAATCCATGTCTCATCACCAGTAATGATTCTCTTTAAGAAACCTTCACCTTTCTTTTAGTATTTTGTTTTTGCAGAAAAATAAATATCCAAACATTTTCTCTATACTGCGCATAAATAACTTCGGTAAATAACAGTACCACGTACCCCCTTTGGACCAAAAAATAAATAAAAAATAAAAATTAACCACTGCACACTGCTCTGCTTTTGTGCAAATCACAAGTGAGGCATCCATATTTGCTCACACCACAGTTACAAACAAACTGTTGTAGCACAGTCACACCTGCACAGCAGTGACTGGGGAGACAGTAACCTTGAATGGAAAGCGCTGATGAGACAGTGCGGCCAACAGAAGTTTTAATATAATTTATGTATAAAGGTGTATAATTTTTGACTCACCTTCATAGTTAGGATACAAAGTGTATAAACAATTGGAAAAAGAAACCAAGCTGCTACACTATCTTGAATAATCAGCCAATATCTGAGATCTGAAAATGATGTAAATGCATAATAATAATACATGTAAATGCATAAATAAATAAAAATGTTTTGAATCTTTTCTTTACCTCCATGATCAGATTACTATTTTCTATTGTCCCCATCACTTTGACATCTGACATAATATACAGTATATGACTTAAAGTTTGTGGCCACCTCACAACATATGATACTCAAAGAATCAGCTCCTAATGTCCTAATGCCAGATAAAACAGCACACCTTCAGAGTTCTCATGCCAGAGCTGTTTTGTTAGCATCCCTCATCGACACAATATTAGACAGGTGGTTTAAATGTTACAGCTGGCTGCCTAGGATGCAGGCAGAGTTCCAGATCATCCCAAATGTGTTCATTGGGATGGACAAACCATATCATTAACAAGCTGTGCAATTGTTATCGTACTTCACTCAAAGGCATCCTATACAACTGTGTCTTTAAATTTGGGGCAACAGTTTATGAAAAGGCCATAACTTGGTGTTATGGACAGGTGTCCACAAAGAAATCGACTATATAGTGCATATTTGGAGAATCAACCTGTTGTATACATAAGTTAAGATGTAAAAATACAGTGAGTCTCTCTGATGGGCAAAAAAACATGCTTTTCCATGTGACAGGTGGAGATGCTATCCATATTAACAAGGTAGTGCCTTAAATAGACCACAAAGTGCAATTTTGTTTGTACATTTTTAAATGTACATTACCGGTCCTAAATTTGGGCACACCTCATAATTTTTTGTTTTCTACATTCTAGAACAATAATTCAGTTTTTTTTTAAATTGTTAAAAATACCTGTGAAATAACATATATGGCATTAGGTAATTATCAACAACAACAACAACAACAACAACAGTCAGTTGTTATTGTAAGACATGAAGGTAAAGTGCTTTTGCAAAACCCATCAAGCAGCATGATGAAACTAGCTCTCACAAAGACCATCTCAGAAAGGCAAGACCAAAACTTAACTCTGCTGCAGAGAAGAAGTTCATTTAGAGTTAACAGCCTCAAAATTCACCTATTGACATCACCTCAGATTTGAGCCATTATGAAGGCTTTACAGAGCACAAGTAGCAGACACATCTCAATATCAACTGTTCAAAGGAGATTATTGGACTTCAACATTGTTTTACAATGTAGAAGGAACTAAAAATCAGGAAAGACCATGGAATTAGAAAGTGTGTCCAAACTTTTGACTGGTAGTGTTGTAGTGTAGCAGGAACATTTACACATTGTTCACACCCAACTCTATAAAAAACTTAAGTACTGTATGAGATTCATGTCTGTGTCTTAAACTATGATTATTTTCCATGTTGTTTATTATTACTTATAATACTTCAAGATTCAAGATTCTTCATTGTCACTATATGAGTATAGTGAAATTAAAGCAATCTGTGCAATGCAACTCAAATTATAAGGTTAACATCATCATCATCATCATAAAAAAAAAAACCTGCCTGTTATATAATTAATAGTGATATATAAATAATATAAATAGTGATTCAAATAAATAAATACTTATAAATACTTTGCAAAATGTAAACATTCTAAAAACACTACAGTAGTTGAATTTTGTGTAAGCATGCAGATTTAGGTATACCTGAGTCCTCGGAGCAAGAGGATCAAACTATTGTCACTTGCTATTATTGTTCTACAAACTGTACATGCTATAACTGGCTGCACATGCTAGCAATACAATTTATATTTTAATAAATTCTTTAATTGCAAATCGAGCTATTTTCTTATTAAATTTAATACTCTGACCAGACATAAGTGCATTCTACACTAATAAAACTGGAAACATTTGATCATCTGCGAATCTTATATCTTGAAAATATTTGATCATACATAACTTGAAATAATGTTTAAAACTATGGAGTAAATCAGAGAATGGTTTTGTGTGGGAATATTAGGCTTACATAATAAAGACAATTTTAGTATAAAATTTAGGTCAGACAATCTACCTATTTGAAAAAGTTCCTTTTGATGGATAAAGATATTTTTAAAACTAACATTTAAGACTTACAATCTAATATGGTCAGTTTAAGCAGATGCACTGTAAGTTGTTTCCAAGTTGCCTGATCCAATGTCCTGTACACTCCACACCATACTGTAGAAAGCTTATGCTCACACTAATATAAAGAGCGCCCTCTACAGGTGTAGTGTAATATCGAAAACTAAGTCACTCATCTTTCTATAAATGTTCACTACTATTTTACCAATAGTTTACACTCCTTTTTCTGTGTTTTTAGTACATGTATTATCCTGCTTTCATCTCAGTGATGTGTATTTACACTTCATATACACCAAGTCAGTCACCAGACTTAAACCCAGTTGAGCAGCATTGCATCTCCTGAAGAGGAACCAGACGTACAAGCCAAACATTATAACAACTGAAGTACAAGCCTAGAAAAGCACCACAACGGAATAATGCAACAGTTTGGTGATGTCAGCTTGATACAGGTAGGGCAAGTGAGGGACGTGCAACAATATATTAAATGTTATTTATTGTGTATGAAAAAAAGGAAAAAATTGCTGCTCAAATACTTTCAGATGCGTATGATGGGCAGGTGTCCACAAACATTTGGCCATGTAGTGTATATTAAGAGGATGACCCTTTTGATGAATAAGTCTTAAAATTGTAATAGAGATAGAAAAAGAGACAAAACCAGAGCTGAGTTAAAGATGCTTGTACGTGACCTGCGTAATAATTAAAAATTTACATTTCAACACTAAAACCGATTATCTTTACTTTAGTATGAGGTTCTTGTATATGCACTTGTGATTTCCAGTGTTTCTTTGCATGTTACAGGATTTATTACTACTCCACTGGCTGATGCAACAGTTAATATTGGGCTTGCCAGTATGGATTAGTTATTTTAAAAAATGCATGTCCATGTATATTTGTGTTCAATAAATTTTCATTCACAGATAAATGTGTGTGTGTATCCGGTTCTCTTGACTATCTTCCTAGATCTAGTCCATACATACACGGGAATGCTTAAAAATGTTTTTTCTTCTTTGTTGTCAAAAATGTTTGTGCACATGGAAATATAAAAACATTGTCAAAGCACTCCAAACCAACAAATGGTGATATAACCCTAACCACAATGCCATTTTGGCCTATAAGAAGCCAAAATGAAATTTATGCCCCTCAAACCATTCCTAAATATGTTTGCATGTCAGGGTACATTATCCTGCTACAGTGGAACCTTGGATTGCGGGCATAATTCGTTCCCGAAGTAGGCTTGTATTCCAAAACACTCGTAAACCAAATTGAATTCCCATAAGAAATAATGAAAACTCAAATTATTCATTCCACAGCCCAAAAAAATAAATACATAAAAATAATTAATATAATATATAAAGTTCAAATAAAACAAATGAACCTGCAATTTACATTTAAAAAAGTAAAAATAAATCCAGACAGATAAGTGTTTCCATTTGTGCGTCAGGCGCCATGTATTTGTGTGTGAATTAGCCCCTTTTCTCGCCTCGTTTTACACAGTAAAACTCCTCCTCCCTCACTCCACATCGCTTTTTAAGTTTCACAACAAACACACACACAACGGAAACACTGTTTTAACAGGAAAAAAATAAATTTCTCTAATGACACTCACATGTGCACATATTAACAAAATCAAGTAAAGTAAAGTAAAAAAAAAATGAACCAGCACTTTACCTTTGAAAAGAATCACGACAGAGCAGAGTTTTCTGTGTAGAGCAGAAAATGTGTCTGTATGTGTGTGTGAAGCCGAGAAGGGGGTGTAAAGGCGAGAGAGTGTGTGTGCATGTGTCGGTGTCAAATAATGAGCGCGCACACACATAGGAGACACGCTGCAACAGAGAGGGAGATGTTGATTAGATCAGTAAGAGACGAGCACTAAGACCTAGCAGGGGTATTTCCTAATACAGTGGAACCTTGGATTGCGAGTAACGCGGTTTACGGTCACGTTCTTAGTGTGCGTCTCTCACCGGTATAATCAACATCCGTGCACTCGTGTACTGTTTACTATAACACTGTGACCACGTGTGAGCATGTAAAACATCTTCTATTTTGTGTTTGTATGCGTGTGTACAGCGTGCATGTACTGTTTATATTAACACATGTGTGAGCGCTCGTGTAAAGCAAAAGCAAGTCTCATTAGAGAGGTTAAAGATCCATTTTCTCTGTGCCTGTCTCAGCCTGCACTTTGTGTGCACGTGCATATTTGGACACCATGCCCCTTCCCCCTGTCTTCTCGCCTTCACACACATATCTCATCCTCTCGCCTTCTAAGAGAGAAGGAAGGGTTACTGTGTAAGACGAGAAGAGGGAGATGGGAGGGACTCATTTCTCCTCTCCTCTTACTTTAGCTTCACACACATACACAAACATACACAGCACCTGCGCGCATAAACGGAAACACTTTTTTTTTTTATAAAGATTTGTATTTTTTTTTTTTTTGGGCTGTGGAACGAATAATTTGTGTTTCCATTATTTCTTATGGGAGAATCCACATTGATCTATGAGTGTTTTGATATATGAGCCAGCTTCCTGGACGA
>JAAGKR010003179.1:0-78901 GCA_011419295.1 Clarias macrocephalus
GAGCTGTCGCAGTAGTAACTCTCACTGCTGTTTTTAAACCTGCTAATTTCACACACATTTGCACTGTAGTGAAATTTGTGTGCATTTAGTAAGACACAGCCACGGGTCAGCAGCACAGCACATACTGATGAATAGTCCAGTGTGTGAAGTTCTAGTGTGTTATTGACAGTGATTAGTGAGGAAAAGCTGAGATTGAATATGATGTGCGAGTCGAGTACTGTCCCATCGCCCACCTCTACTCTGTAGTTCGCCTGTAGCTAAAAGTTCGGGGGAGGGGAGGAGTGGTCTGCCCCGTGTGTGTGTATAGGACTGAGAACCAATCTTAAGTGGTAGACTTATGAAAGACAAGCAGACTGAGAGCGAAGGAGACAAGGGTGGCGGGTATGGACGTACTACTAGTTCCTCTCCAAACACAAGCAGGTAACTCACTGAGTCCGGGTCTTGTGTAGGCGGATCACTGCGTCCACATAAACACTGTCGAGGCTACTGTTTGTTCTTTACGTTACACAGCTGCTCTGTGTGTAGCCGTAAGTAGACACACACTCCATGTGTTTAGCAACTGCACTATGTTGGTGCTTGTGTTTTGCGTGTGCTCTTGGCCTGTTTGTTTTTTTAAGAAAGCACCAATGGCCATATGGGTAATTTTTGTTGCTGCAAATATGGATGTGTAATTTTGTGTAATTTTGCATTTGTGTGTGAGAGTGAGCGCATGTGTGTACGTGTGTGCACATGTGTTCCTTGCTGGAGCCGAAACTCAGCTGTATTCTAATGAAGCTCTGCTCATTGTTACTCTATAGAGCCGGGGCTGTGACGCATTCCTCTACTCAGACCCCGGAGTGAGTGTGTGCGCGCGTGCGTGTGTTTTTGTCTAAAGCTCAGACGTGTGTTTGTCTAAAGCTCAAGCTCTGCAGCCGTCCCAGGCGTGGCTCAGTCTGACAATCAGTCAGAAAATGAATTTGAAAAACATGTAGCAAAGCGCCAGGTTATATGAGCAATAAAGCATTCAGGATGTGGTGTTGAAGGGAGATGGACATAAGATAGGTGATAACACATCACACTATCTTGTAGGGGCGGGAATCACCTGGGGCCACCTTACTTAATAATTTAAAACTACTAGGGGTCAGATAGGGCCAGAAAATATGATAATATCAACATCATGAGAACCTGACAGTACAGTTTGGTATTTTTATTTTTAAAATATTTGATTGGAAGTTATTAGGATTTTGTACTCAAATTTGATAATTATACAAATGTTTTACAATGATACCTAGGTGCAGATTTGATTTTTATTGCGATTCTGTAAGTATCATGTTGTTGTTGTTTTTTATAAAACATACTATTTTGATATCACAGTTTTTTTGTGATTTGTAAGAATTGTAAGACCTTTAAAAAACAAAAAAGTTGTCATAACTCAAAAGTTGTATACCTTAGCTTTCTTCAACAGCTTCATAACTGAATTATGCAAGAGTAATTAAATGTAGACTATTGCTTATATCATTTGTTTTCTTACATAAAAACCAACACAAACTAATCACAAGTACAAGAGTTTAACATTTAACTTGAAATTAAAAGCTTTAATTTTACTGAGCAGCAGGTCACCTGCCATCGTTTTTATTTTTAATGTGTTAGTGCCAAGGTTCCATTGTGTGAATTGTTTAGAGTGCACCACCTGTAGGAGTATAAAGCAACAGTGATGTTTTACTGACTCAAAGCAGGTTGAGTGCGGGCACACGTGGCTTCTAATGCGTGCGATTTTCAAGACTAATTTGCACCGTTGTTTTTTGACACTGGGTTAAACGTGTGTAATGACTGGGTTTTGAAACTGATAAAGGCTGGTCTGGGGCTTATGTATATACAGTACATCTGGGGCTGATCGCCAGTTATTGCTGATCAACCTGAAAACCAGCTAATTCTGGTCACTAATCAATTGATCGGTGCATCTCCACCTCCATGAAAATTGGAGTCAGTGTGGCAATACATGAATTGCCACACAAAAGAATCAAGATTTATAACTGAATTGATTTTCTAACCCATCTACTCAGTCCTGTCCAGTTTGTCATTGTCTAAGTAACTGAATTTTAAACTATCCAGATGTTCTCTGTTCTGAAATCACCCACTTTATTTATGCGCTTTATAGCAAAAAGAATGTTGAATTAAGCTTAGCAGTGAATATGTTTAATTTTGGATTTCGTAACTATAAGACAAATGCAACTGGAGACTTTGAGCATGTTTGCGTGTGTTAAATGTGTTAATTATGTGCGATATGAAGCTGCTTCATGAGATCAATTCAGAAATGTTTATATGCCTTTTGGTGCATGTACAGTTATTTATTATTTTTTCCATTGCTGGGTTCTTTTATCCAAAGGGACTAACAGATGATTAGATGATGTATTTAATGGCATTGCTGGCACATCTGATCTTTCCATCAGTAACCTAGAGCCTTAACCATAGTGTCACCACTGTTTTGTATAAATACAGTTACAGGAAGACATGCAGTGGCAGTGTGCATTTTATTATGTGGCATTACTACTGTTTATATTATAATCCAATAAGTTCAATAAGAAATAAGTCATTACAGCAGACGGTGGCCATTTCAGAGTAACAACTTTCCAAAGGTGTTAGATTTAGGTGTTACTGTTTAATATTTGGCCATAAGCAACTATAAGCAGTACTCGTCAGAAAACAGGCAATGAACATAACAGGCTAGTTTGAGTGTTTTAGAAACTGTTTACTTCCTGTTCTTTTTATGCACAAAAAACATCCAATGAAAACCAATTCAATGAGCAGAAATGCCTTGTTGACAGAATGAGTCTCTTGTAGTTCAAATTAGCACACTTGACAAATGTGGTGAGCAGAAAAGCATCTCTGAAGGGACAAGTCAGATTTTGAGGTGGATGATCTACAACATCAGAAGTCCACATCGAGTTCCTGTCCTGTCAGTCATGAACACAAACTAGAGGCTACAGCGGGAATGGACTAATCAAATATGGACAGATAAAGACTGTCTTTTGTATCTGCATGATCATCATGTATTGCTTAGTTGACAATTTTGTAATTTACTAGTGTTTATAGTGGGGCGTATCCTTCGCCCATGTAAAAGACCAAAAAAACACCAAAAAAGGAGGGACAAAACATTTGTATAATTATCAAGTTTGAGTGTAAAATCTTAATATCATCATCATGAGAATCTGACAGTACAGTTTGGTATTTTTATTTTAAAAATATTTGATTGGAAGTAATTATCATATTCCCTGGCTCTATCTGACCCTAGTAGTTTTAATTTGCTATTGTCAGATTTTTTTCCATGATGTTCTTGGTGTAGCCTGTGGGTGTGTATGGTATTTGATGATGTATTCCCAATGTGTACAGTATTTTTCTCTCTTGCATGTTCCACAGCCTATTTGCATCACCTTGCATTCATATGCAACAGTCTTGAGGGAGATTTGCATTCCCATTCAGTCACAGAGCCCTGAGAAAATGAACTCTTTTTGCACTTTAGGCACGTCACATCCACTGATTGCGTGTGTATTCTATTGAGACACACAGAGCCTTTTCAGTGTTATTGTGCCTCAGCCTCCCACACATGAGCACTTCCAGTCAAATATGCCCTTTTAGATGCATGTTTGGACTTGTTTTTTTTTTAAACATAATATGCAAAATGGTTTCTGTCGATTGTACGGTTCAACTGATGTTTCCTTCAAAACTTTTCTGAGCTCTGTCTGAGCTGTCAGTCAATGTGCTAGGCTTTCAGACTAATGGAGACTATTTAGTTTAATGCGTGTTGAAAAATCACTGTCAAAATGTCAGAACTGCAGTGAGGTTATTAAATGTATTACTGCTTTAATATTCATCACAGCGGGCACTCTAATGTAGAGTATATTCTGTGTTGCATATTTCTTATAGACCTCAACATGACCTTTTTTTCCTGCCTTTTTTTCTGTTTGCAGGTAGCATTTCTCTCGTAGCACCGTCCAACTTTAGCCCTGTCACCAAGATCACTTTAGGAGCAGTGAACTCTAATGTCAGCACACCAATGGTGAGTTGTCTGAAGGAACACCGTTTCACTGTTCATGCAGATGATTTCAGCTAACAGGCTTGTTTGAGGACTGTAGCAACCAATTTCCCCCCACATCAGTCATAAAACAAGATTGTAGCCGGTATATGTATAATGTGTACAATATGCAAGTATGTTCTTGTGGACGACTCACTGTTTCGGGTGTCAAGTCATGGGCTGTTGAGGCGTTTTCCATCTGCATCATTCAGGATCAAGGACCGATTGGTTGTCTGTCAGATTTTATTAAAATATACATATTAGACATTATTATAGCTGACAAACCCTACATTCACTACAGAAGGGAGAATCTCTCACACACTGTACATTTGACAGATTTATGTTTTCTATAAGATTAGTCACAGAATATAGGTTTTGTTTTCTGCAACCTCCATTGTGTCAACCTTGATATGAAGCATTTTTTGGTCTAATAACCTCCTGAATAAAATGCCAAATGTCCAAACTCTAAATGTACACAGTATAACTTGTCCACAGTATGATTTAAGAGTTTCTTAGATGTGTAGACATTCAAATTAAATAATAATATAAAAAAACATGGTTAAAATTAAATGTTTAAATTAGAATTTATTCAAAGAGGATATGGGTTGAAGATGAGGATATGGGCTAAAGAATTAGGTGTCTAATACGCACTGCTCCCAGAATCATCAATCGCCTACTTAAATTGAATATATATGAAAGTTTCACAACAGCCAGATGTTGGCGCTTTTGTCAGGACATTGTACGTTTACATTGCTGTGATGCCACAGAGCTCATGTATGCAAAAAAGGGCAGTTGGCACCATCTTTCAAAAAAGCAAATTTTAGCTTTCACCCTACCTAGTTGTTATCGTTTCTGTGATGGGGAGAGCAAGATTTTTTAAATTTCAATTTTAAACCTTAGGGGGGAAAAATTGAGACAATTCTCTAAATTTTATATTTGCAAAACTACCAAATATTTCTGCAGTAATGCACATAAATCAGATGACAGAAATGACAGAAAAAGCACCTGATACCTTGTGCACAGTATTGTGGTGAGTGGTAATGGGGCCATGGTTAAGGTGTTAGTTTAGTGGTTGCAGTCCATTTTTGTGTGTCATTTAAGCTATTTAGTTGTGTACATGGCAGTCATTTTTATTCCTGACATAAGGGTCTCAATATTTCTGGAATTGAATGCTTAGTTAGGGTTTTAATCCCAGAGAGTGCAGCTCACTGTCTGGCCAGCAGGTGGCACTGACGTGTCGTGATATGCTTGTTTTATGGTCAACTGCTTGCTTGTGTGCAGTGTTGAGTCGAAGTACTGAATTATGTATCTATGCAGAGTGGAAGTGGAGAACAGAGGGAGCTGGCAGAAGAGGGGTCAGTGAGGACACAGTGAAAGAGAGTGACTTAGGGGAGGAGGAGCTTACTTAAAGAGTTAAAGAGAAAGCACCCCGATAAGCAGGTGGATAGAACAATATGTCATCGAGTAGGTCAGGAAGGGGATTTTTGAAAAATGGATTAGAGGGGCAGAGGAAGCCTTGTTTAAGCTTAGTTAGTAGGGAACAGAACACTGTGTGTGTGTCGCTCCATTAATGAGCTCGTTAGTGAGGTAGTGATGATATGCGTGACTTCCCATTTACAAGCCTACGCAACACAGAGAGTGCTCGTCAACAGCATGGTCCTCTGTACTGTATGAACGGCGAGGGGAGGAAGGGACAGTAGAGAGAGAAGACAGGAGGGACACAAAATCAGCGTGAAGGTGACAGAAGTGTCCTTGGTATGCTGCCGTCCCTGGAGGGCTGATCATAAATCTGTAAATGCAGACTCAAGACAAGAGATCAGAGGAGGAGAATGTGTGTGTTAGAATTGGAAATGTGTAGGTTGCCACTGCTGGTTTGATTAGATCTCCTGGTTTGCCAGGTTCTGACCATTATTTTTATGCATGTTTAATTAAGATGCTTATTTCTGCATTATAAAAGAATAAATACTTATAAATAGGTAAAAACATTTTTGTAAGTTGAAATAATACATCAATAAGGCTAAATGTGGCACAAATCTGTCACAAATCGGTTTATCAATTTTTTTAAAACATGAGTTGTCTTTTTTAGAAAGAAATTGTACATTTTTATGATTCCAAGTCTGTGTGTTTGTCTAAAATTGGGTTTTTATATAGCTCAGAAGACTAGGGTTTCTATATTTGGCTCATGATATTCTTATGCTCTTTCCCTCCGCCTCTTTCTGTCTCACTTTCTACAGATTATAAGCACTCCTCAGAGGGTGACTCACCCAGGAAGTATCCTGATCGGCAGCCCCTTCACTCCACACACTACGCCTGCTGCCATGGTTACACAAGCATGCCCTCCAGAGGGCAACGAATGGACCCCAGGGTGTGTGTGCTCCCCCCCCATAAACCTGTCAAGCTACGGTTGATAGTGGGATAAATAAAGGAAGTGTCGGAGATCAAGGAAGGCTCGTGAGATAAATAGTAGAGTAGAACAGTAGGGAGTTACATTGGAAAATAAGAACTGTTGTAATAGATAGTCGTAGTAGTAGTAGTACATTTCCTCCTCTCTGTCAGTAGTCATACCATTGTTGATGTTTTTGGCCATCTATTTTTAAGTTGAAGAGAGTTGTGTGTGTGTGTGTATGTACAGAGAGAGAGAGAGAGAGAGAGAGAGATCCTACATTTAGTTTAAAAAAAAAAGAAAAAAAAAAGCTTTAGATTACTTTTCGCTCTCAAATCTCCTAAAGGTCCATAAACTGAGTGTAAATTTCTCTTTTATAGGAACAAGAAACGCACACATGACTTTATAGACTCCTATTACTCTGACAGGTGAGTAATGCTTCATCTAATATAATAAATATCCTTCCCATTAAGCTACACTATGGTTTAAATCCTTTGGCATCCTATGGTTGCATGAAAATCAGCTTTACTAAAAAGAGGGGCATTATGAGAACCATGTGGTCATTTTGCAATCTCCATCCTAGACTCTGAATTCAAATTTCTGCATTTTACCATAAGGTTTGAATTGAATAAGCAGGGCCATAGAGAAATCCCAGTTACGTCTCTTGTATGAATAGAGAGAGGAGGCGTTCAGTCCTTTCCATACAATAAATGGCCTTTGTGCATTTGTGTTAATGTTTTTTAATGGTACTTGTATTAAACGTTTAAATGAAACATGTGGTGTGTACTGGTGAGACAGTAAGCTTACTGATTACTATGCAAAAATGTTTTGGACCCTTTATAAACCTTTGCATTTCGATACTTGACTTTATATTGATGCCTCACAAGCGTGTACGTTTTTTTATTTATTTATGTAAGCTTTGTTATTATCTTCATTAAGAATTCTGTATCGCTGTACGTTTACTTCATTATTAATTGCTGCTTCACATTTAATGTTCGAACGAAACATTTGATTTATATATCCCAATCAGCTAGAACAATAACGTTCATTATGTTCTGTTAGTACGGTGGGCACAAGCGGAACCTACAGAATGCTCGGCATGATAGTTTCGCATGTAATGTTACAGCTCATAGGTGTGCAAGTAAAATTTCTAATATTTAATACAGTCTGACCCACCATTCTGGATCTATATGAAAGCGAGCAAATACAGCAAAATTCTGTTAATTATTTATGTTAAATAATCTTAGAGCTGTCTGTACCAATAATTCTCATGTAGCCGGATGGATGGTTGCAGTATTTAATAGCTCTGTGTGTATGTGTGTGTCGCAGGGATGGACTGTGCTCCAGTGACTCCTCATCAAGGTATGTAAGCTCTGCTCTCACTACACATTTGTATCTGTACTGACCTGTGATGTACAAAATGGAAGAAAGCACATGCTTCATTTGAAGTGTATGTCACTATAATGATTGAATAGTAAATGCAGAGCAGGATGGCTGAGAAGTACAGTTGCAAATCCTTTTTTTCTTATTTTGTGATTTGTCCTCTCACTGTAATCTCTCACACACACAAACACAACAAACCATAGCACAAATGACATTTGCGATGACTCACTGTGCATCCTACATTTTCTCTCCAGAAGAGAGAGCGATGCATTTATACCTAGGAAGAAAACAGCTTGTGGTATAACAGCAGGTAAAAAAAACAGCTGGGATTATACAGCACTTTTGTATTATTGTAGGGTTTTATCCAAAGCAAGGTTTATAGCTGTGTAGCTGGGTTAGCTGCATTTGCTGATTAGCATGCACCCTGTTGCGGTGCTGCAGAGTTGTGTATTGATTTATAAAGGAGACAGGAAAGGTTGGTGCTGGTGGTGGGAGCATGACATGCTTTGTGATTAGTAGCTCTGCATTCATGGTGAGTATATTTAAAAAGTGCCCATTAATGCTTTCTCTCTCTCTTTCTTTGTATAATTATTATATAGCATTTTTAGTATGGTAACTTTGTAAATAAAGTAAATATATTCTTCTATAATTAATATATTGGAAAAGCTGCAATATACTAAAAGGCTTTCTGATCACTAGGTGTAGCATGCACTATACAGTATGCCGAATAAAATGGCTTTTTTTTTTCTTGCCACACAAGTATACATGTGTTGAAGCAAGACTTTGCATTTTTTGCCTTTGAATATGTAAATAATAGGAAAATTTGAATAGTATTGGGAGTGTGAAATTCATTCTCACGACTGTAATGCTGGCCAAACTGAATTATTCAGTGCCGGCTTAAAATGAGCTGTGCGTATTCATAATCGCACATGTACACACACACTATTTGTGCGTTTTCAGTGCCCACACTGTCACTCATCGAAAGTGTTGACGAAGTTGCAGGAAGCACATCCTCATGCATACACACATGCACACACAGCTATCCACCGCAGTGTTAAATATGAAACATTTGAAATACATCACATTCAAACACACACGCATACCCCGCTTCACCTTTCTCTCTCCCTTCTCTCCACCCATTAGCTGTATACAGGCAGATGTATAGATGTATGTCTTCTTGTGAAAGGTCAGTGGCCCCTCCCTCCTTTCAATCTCTCATCCCCTCCCCCTTCTCTGAGAAGGCACTTCTTCAGTTCGTCACAGGAGGAGAGAGCCTCGGCACTGTTGCTACGGAGAAATATGCGCGTTTTGTCGAGTAGCATACATGCACACACGCTTTCGCACGTGTTTGTGTGTGAGCAGAACTCGTGTGTTTCTCTCTCTTGTTACATTTTAAACGCCCTCCCCCTGCACTACTACATGCCATCCATTTACATCTTCTCATTACAGCCAATATTGTGAGCCCGGTGTCTGGAACTAATCTACGCTGACAATTGGAACTCTGAGCTGCTTGTGCAAAGCACCCCAACCCCCACTGTCACACCGAGCATGCTCAACAGTAGTTATATAATTCAGCGCTCACTGCAGCGCTCTCTCAAATGCTGCATTTTATTTGTACATTTCCTCTGAAGAAGAGAAATTCATAGAAACAGAAGATGTGAATGGATTCACCCTCACTGTTGATTCACACAAGCAGACTCAGAGACGCACACCCCTTAGTTTCATACATGAACGCATTTATGTTCTGTTATGTATTTCGAGCATGTTTATGCTGTTAAATGAAACAAAAAACTGAGCAAATCCCTGTTTAATGTGAGTGACTTGAACCATTTTTTTCTGTTTTTGAATGGTTTACTGTACATGCATGTGTTTATCTGTTGGCACATTCAACAGAGTGTTGTATACTAAAGAACCTCGTATACTCATGAGCATGAGGTTAGGTCAGCAGATAGCATCCTAGAGCATTAGCTTGTGAAAACACATGGGGAACATGAACAGTTCTTGTGTATGGAAACATTTTGGCATCCTGGTAAGCTACTGTACAACTCTGTGTGCCAATGGGTGGATGATGAGAAACATTGCAGAATACCAAATACACCAAATTAATGTAATACCACAAGCATCTCTACACATCTGCACCCTTTTTTGTCAGTTTTTGAAAACTAGATGAAAACATAACTCAACACACACACACACACACACACACACACACACACATTTTCCTAAGCCATAGCAAGAGTCCTGCTTATCTTGCACATTGGCATGGAAAGTTAGTTTTATGTTACCTACATCAGTGTTTATTAGATTCGTTAACATAATTTAACTGTATGATTTATGATAGAATCAGCTCACAGAGAGCATTAATATGGCCTGGTGATAATATGTAGGAGTGAATCTCAGATGACATTTGCACTATCACATAATCACAGGACACATAATCTGTGTGTCCTTTGTGTGTGATCTGCTAGTTTGTCCAGCTCTGGATGAATATCCATTGAGCCTATCTGCTTATCTCCTAATGAGACTGAGCATTTGGGGCTAAATTGTTTGCAATCCAGATGTCTAATGAAGTCCCAAATCTCTCCTGTGTGGAAGGGAGACCCTACTCAGGTGTAGAATAGTGTTTCAGGTTCCCGTCTGTAACATTTGGGGTAAGGCTTTTTTTTCCTTCTCTCTCTTCTTTTTTTCACATGCCTGCCAGGTCCTCTTGAAATGGTTATGTAATCCATGAGTATCCACATGTGAGCACAATTCCTTTCAGCTTCCTCCCACTCACTGTGCTTCTCTGCCATTTGTTGGCGTTGGCTACAGGATGTGCGATAGCATGTGTAGTAGAATGCTGTGGGGTAGGAGCAGTGGTGTGGGGTGTAACAAAAAAAAAAATGCAGCTGACAGAATGCGTCATATGGTGCGTCACATGGATACTTGTATTTAGCAGACAGTGTGTGCTAAGAAAGTAACCAGGGTTTGCAGCAAGGAGCTCAGTTGATATTCTGTGGTCCATTTAAAAATTTTTTCACCAAACTCAGTGTGTTTCTAGAGCTTCAGTAATCACCTAATGTCAAACGCAACTTGTAGAATCTGTGATTTTCATGCTTGCTCTGCAACGGAACTAGCATATTTCATCATTTTGGGTTGCTGACTTGCATCCCTTTATCTTAAAAGCCATCTAAAAATTATAAATTGCTTCCTTAATATTTTTTGTTCCTTGTGTGTTGTATGTCTGCAGTAAGAGGATGAAGAAAGTTGATAAGAAAGGAAAAGGGCTCAGGCACTTCTCCATGAAAGTGTGTGAGAAGGTACAGATGAAAGGCACTACGTCCTATAATGAGGTGGCTGATGAGCTGGTGTCAGAGTTCACCCACGCCAGCAGTCTTGCATCTACAAATTGTGTGAGTACCATGTATGCAAAAAGGAGGCAGTAAATCTTAAGCCTCTATAATTCCCTTGTTGAATTACCTTAAAAAAAGAAAAAATATATATTAAAAAAATATTTTTTAAATATATACAATCGTGGTCAAAAGTATTAAAACAACATAATCCATGTATTATACACTGCCCGACCAGCAACAAAAACAAACACTAGAATAATCCATTGGACCAGGTTTTGCTTTGATTTTGATAATGGCATCATTTTGATAAGCTTATGCAATGTTGCAACATTTATTTCCTCCCAGAGCCGCATTGATTTTTCTCTTAGATCATGCATCGATGATGGGAGATTCATAAAGTCTTCTCCAGCGAATCTCAAAGATTCTCAATGTGGTTAAGGTCTGAACTGTGTGGTGGCAAATCCATGAGTGACAATGGATTGTACCTGAACCACTCTTTCACAATTTGAGACAGATGAACCCTGGCATCGCCATCCTGGAACATGCCTATTATGACATCATAGAAGAAAAAAATCCATTGATGGAAAAACCTGGTCATTGAATATATTCACATAGTCAGCTAACCTTATTTATCTGAGCACATAACGTTGCTGAACCTAGATCTGATCAAAAGAATCAACTCCAGGTCTAGCACTGGCCCCATAGGCCTATAGGCTGGGTGCATCACTCTATCCGCCCTCTCCTCTTACCCTGATGCACCCATCACTCTTAGAGAGGCTAAATCTGGACTTATCTGACGCCATGACCATCTTCCAATGATCCACAGTTCATGCTTTATGCACCCTAGCAAGTTGTCTTTTTTCCCCGATTAGCATCACTGATAAATGCCAGATCCAGAAGGTTTTAAAGAATAAAGGACTTCATACTAAATATAGATTGTTGTATAGCAATTTTGTTGCATAAAATAACAAATTATTCTTATTGTCTTGTCATTTTAAAAATAAGTGTCATGAAATCATTCTATTTCACTTTTGTCTGTTTTGGGCTTATGTTCACAGCCACATACATCCCAAAAAATCTCTCTATCTTTTAAATGCAAAATTAACACACATATAATCATAACTGAAGTGCCTATGTAAAAGGATAACTAAGTAAGGTTATTGTAATCACAAGAGAAAAAACTGATATTTGTTATAAGCTATTATCATTTAGTAGAGATTTCTGCATGAAATATTTCTTTTAAATACTGCCTAGATCAAAAGTCTTCCAGTTGAGGACATTGTTTAAAATACAACAAAATCTATTTTATAAACACATAGCTTTCTTTTTTTTCACACCCTCACCTAACCGCTGACCAAACAGTGCACACACTATTCAACAGACCGTTCTTTGTTAATCATTAGAACTCTACCTCATAGACCACAGTATTTAACCCACAGTATTTAACCTACACATGATGTAGAAACAGTTACACCCAGTGTAGACCTGCAGCTGGTAATCTGTCACCAATCACATGCATACGGAGGTATGGAAAGGCACTGGTTCAGAGCTGTGTCCAGCTTGTGCCATGAGATCTTTGTGTTACTCTTTGTGATGTCTGAGATCAGCTTTTTCCATGTAACAAATATTCTTGATTAGCATTTAGCAGGGAGAAATGTGAGACTGGCAGATAGGCATCCTTTCTCACAAGACATCTGGAGACTGTAGGTGTGTGTGATATTGTAAAGGAACAAATGAACAGAGATTAATTAGAATTGCAAATCAAAATAAAACTACTGTATATATGAAGAGTATTCAATGGAGATGGATTATTTTGTATTACATTGGAGAAAAGGCTGAACAAAATCAGAAAAGAGCTGCTAGCAAAACAATCACTTGTTTTGATAGCGAGTAGCTTGTCTATAAACACTAACCTTAGCATTGACTAAATATTAACTTGTCATTAGGACAATCTAGATATACTTGCATTAAAACTAATTTAATTTAAATCTCATATTTGTAGGAAGAGTAATAAATAGAACTGCCCAGCCAAAAAAGAAAAAAAGCTTTCAAAATTTGAGCTTGATAAACCTTGGCATTATTGTCCTATAGGATACCCGAACCATCAGGGAGTAAAAACTCCACTGGTTATGATAATTGTCATTCTAGACCTGACCAATAATCATAACACTGCCTCCAGAGGCTTGTACAGTGGCCACTTTATATGATGGCCGCATTGCTTTATGCATTTCCCTTCTTAACACACCCATAACTCTGGAATAGTGTCAGTATGAACTCATGAGACCACACGACCTTTTCCAATCCCCGAAGTCCAATCTTTAAAACCTTTTTTTTCCGTGTTTAGACTCACTACAAAGTGGGTTTCTTATGACCTGTTTAGTTCTAATCCTTTGTATTCTGTTCACAGTGTGTGTGGAAATATTCTTGCTTCTACTAATAAACATAGCTGTGGTTTTTGCAGTCAATTTGTATTATTATTATTATTATTATTATTATGATTATTATGAAGCAACTACATCAAGTGTTTGACTTGCCTTCAGTCACAATATTTTTTTTATGGACATATATTTCAGCAAAGTTAACTCTTCAGCACTATCCTACCAGGTTTTAATAATCTATTGGAGAGTTCTTAAAACAATTCCAGTAATTTTAGCAATCTCCTTAGTGGTTTTCTTTGCTTGATGCAGGCCAATCATTTGACCTTACTCACTGTAACATATAGAATACAGTATTAATCACTGCAGTAATTATTAAATTACAAGATTTTAAGTATTTTCTTTTAAAATCAGAATGTTTTTTTTAAATAAATAATTTCTATCACTGTAACAGAGCATTTTGCGAAGCGCTTTATAAGTGCATTCCGAGTCATAATAAAAACACAACGCATCTTGTAGTATAGTTCATTTTTTATTATTATTATTATTATTACTATTATTATTGTTATTGTTATTATGTAACATAAATACTTTCCACTATTAGTTCTGACAGGACACCCAATGTGGAATGGGTTAGAATTTAATCCCTTTACTCCTTCTGGAATGTTAAAAGTGTAATTAAAAAAAGATTTACCTGCAGATGCTGGAAGCAGCTCAGGTCTCAGAGGGTGGAGGGGGGGGATATGAGGAGATGCAGAATGAATAAAAAGAGGATGCAGATTAAACATTCTCAGAAAATGTGCTGATGGTGTTTTTAACCTTTTTGTATGTATGTGTGTCTGTTTTTTTAATTTTATCTACAAGCAGCAGGTGTATGACCAGAAAAACATCCGCAGGCGCGTGTACGATGCACTGAATGTATTGATGGCCATGAACATAATCTCCAAAGAGAAGAAGGAGATTCGCTGGATTGGACTTCCCACTAACTCTGCCCAGGAGTGTCGCAACCTGGAGGTGGGTTTGAGGGAGAAATGTTTGTCACTAGTATCATCAGTTAAAGCTCATGATTGCAGAACCACTTCCTGAGGGTGTGACTTATAAACGTACAACTCAGTGCTGTTTCATATTCTAGCTGTGGCTTTTGCTAGCTGCGGTTGAGAAAAATGGCACAGTTTTTCTCTGTTTGTCCTCATTACATGTAGCAACACTGGCGTAGGAGGGTAGAGCACTTAATGTTCGGAGTGTTTTCACAATGATTGTGCTGGAGTGGGGGATGGGAGGGCGAGAAAACATGCCTGTAACACAACGTTGACACTGGAGACTCCTTTAATGAATGTCAAACCTTATAGGGGATTATCTATTATAGAACATTTTATTTGTTAAATAAAAGCACACTTTTATATTTGTTTCCTATCAGACTTGGACGAAAAGTTTCGGAAAAAAATATTATTTTATATGATTTGCAATCTGTGATCTTGCGTTGCAGTCTTGTCAGAACTGTAGTTATAGAAAATTAATCATCACCCTCTAATCAATCATTTTCAAGCATTCAAATTTATGCATATAATCCAACACCCTACCAAACCATAAATCACAAAACAAAATCACATGTCTGATATGAATGTGGCGACAGACAGGAAGGCATTGTGGCAGCCTGCGAAGTAAAATGGGGAATAGCGCTTGAGGCACTCTTTCTGCTTTTTATCATGTTTAAACACTGGGCCCTGTAAATCCCAGCTATCTATAAATCATACACTGGCTTTTACATACCTGAATAGATGCTTATTTTCAATGAAGTATGCATGTGTGTACATGTTGCACTTTAGAAAGCTAGCCCCTGGAGTAGGACAAAACACTGGTGTTCACATGTTCACTGTATTTGTTCTGTATATGTGTGTTTGTGGATTTTAGCTGGAGAAGCAGAAGCGGCTAGAAAGAATTCGACAGAAACGAAGCCAGCTAGAGGAGCTAATACTACAGGTTTGTACTAACAAACACAGGTTTGTGTGTGTGTGTGTGTGTGTGTGTGTGTGCACTTCTGCAGTGGCTTTGGTCATGGAGAATTTACCACCTGGCCTTAAAAATTACTTTAAATGGTTAATTCAGAATAAAATGCTGATTCTGTGTTTAGTCGAGTTTGCTAGTCATGGACTCTCATTTAAACATTTTGACTTTTAACTTTTTTTTGTCATACAATAGGCTAAAAGCTGTTAAACCAATGATTATAAGCAATTTAGCTTTGGGCCTTATCAGATTGTATACTTATGCTGTAAATTCTGCTTAAAAGAGGAATTTGTCGATTAAAGTTCATGGTTGCAATAACAGACACCTGAGGGTGTGGCTTATAAAAGTATTCCACAATGCTGTTACTGGTTTAAAAAAATAGAATCCACTCGATGGAGTTTCTATTAGTATATATTTAGCACCCTTAATGTGCAAGAACAGAACTAATTGAGAAATTTTGGGGAAGGTCAGTCGCAGTGCTAATCAGTTCTGTGCATAATAGTACTTTCACTGTTTTAATTGTTTTAGCGGGGAGTGGTACAAGTGTCTTCTTATTTCCACGCTGAAATTTAAAACTCTCCCCTACTTTCACAACCTTCAACACAATACATGTGTTAGAAATAAATCATTCCACCCTGTTTAGCTTGAGGTTATATTTAGTTCCACAGAAAAAAAGACTAATCTATAGTATTTCTTGTGTTAGAATCAGAACATAAGCTTCTGCAGGAGAGGAATGTAACAGGTGGTTGTGTGTCTGAGGGGACTTCGGTGAATTTTCGTTTACAGCACTATAGGCAGGCTACAAGTTTGAAGTGCCACCGGCACACAAACATAAACATCTTTCAGGAAAGGCTGTATGTGTTGTACATGCTCCATAATATACTGATGACTCTGTCTCTTCCCTCGAGCAGCAGATAGCCTTTAAGAACTTGGTGAAAAGGAATCAGGCCAATGAAGCAGCTTCAAAATCTCGACCACCGCCCGGCTCTGTCATTCAGCTGCCCTTCATCATTCTCAATACAGACGTCCGCACGGTCATCGACTGCTCCATCTCCAGTGACAAGTACATCTCCTCTCTCTCTCTCTCTCTCTCTCTCTCTCTCTCTGTCTGTTCACGCCATCTGTGGCTGGATTATAAACCAGATCTATTTGATGCTTCAAACTTTTCAAACTATTAACCCAGATTCTCAATGGAGTTAAATTAATTTCACCATCTTTCCTTATTCTAATTCTACCATTCCAAGCTCCTTTCCCAGAAATCTTTATGTTGACTGTACGAGCAAGTGTAATTTTTCTGCCTGTAGTCTCACACATCACAATGTTCCTTGTTACAGATGCGAATACCTCTTTAACTTTGACAACATGTTTGAGATCCATGATGACATTGAGATCCTGAAGCGTATGGGTATGTCTCTGGGGCTGGAGAATGGCACATGTACCGCGGAGAACCTCAGCATGGCCAAGACTCTTGTGCCCAAATCTCTGGAGAGTTATGTCACAGGTAAGCCTCTTTATTCATCTAGAAAAATTCTTGTTGTTTTAAGGTTTTGTAAAAAATCCTATACTGATTGTACACTTTTTGTACTGTTCAGGAAGGAAACAGTTCTGAGCTTTAACTCTTGTAGGATTTGAAAACAGGAGACCAACTGTTAGAACTGCTGAGTCACTGGCTTGCCTTTGTGTTTTTAAAAGTTAGACTGAACTCCAGCAGTGGTTCAGCTTGATGGTATTCGTGGTTTCTAATGTAACGAGTAAACCTGAGGATGTTTGATCAATGTTATGAAGAAGTTCTGTCTGATAAATGTTGTAAACTAAAATGAAAATGTGTTAAATGTATTAAATGCTTATGTATTTGATTTGAGGATGTGGCACAAAATGGAACTTTGACACACAACACTTTGTAAAAGTAAAATAATAATAATTCAAAACTTTTGTAACATATACCCTGATCGGCCATAACATTATAACGCAAAACATTACGCCCAGTACTGTGTAGGTTCCCTTTCTACCACCTGGGCGGATCTGGCCCTTTGGCGCATGACTCCAAGACCTCTTGGGTTTGCTGTTGTGTCTGGCACCAGGACGTTGGCAGTGGATCCTTTAGGTGCTGTGGATTTGGGGAGTGGGGCCTCCATGAATCTGGCTTGTTTGTCCGGTGTATTCCGTGGGTGCACGATCAGATTGGCATCTGGGGAATTTAGAGGCTGGGTCGGCGGCCTTGGCCTCTTTGCCTGCTGTCACTTGTGCTGCATTGGCTTTTCTGGCTTTTTTTCATATGGTCCCCATGGGCAAGGATGAGTCTTAGGTGCCCATGATCCTGTCACCATTTTACTGGTATATAATTGCCACTCATGGTGCTAATGTTATTGCTGATTGGTGTAGGCATTAATTAGAAATTAAATATCCACCTATGCGGTGTAACCAAATTTATGAATGTATTCAGAGACTTATGATGCTGTTTAGAGTTTGACAAGTTTGAATGAAAGGCATATTTATAATTATTAATGTTCTTGTTTGTGTGTTTAATTCTTTCCTAGGCATGGCCAAGAAATCCAACAGAACCACTCCCAATTACACAAGGTACATTTCCTTCTTTCAACAAATTGATTGTAATTACAATACTTTATGTTCATTATATTCATTTAAAAGAAGACTCTAAGCCTCCTAATGTGTTATTTAGGAGAATCCACACTTGTCATAATGTTTAACTTTGTTATATTTAAGTAATCTCTCATTTACACGTTACTAGCACAGGCAGTCAGTGTGGATGCTGGGTAAGATGAGGTAGACTTTATGGTCAACTTTTAAAATAGCAAAAGATGGAACTAAAAATAAGAATTTCATTATTATCCAGCATGGTTAATAAATACTGATGTATATTCCTGGCAATATTTAAGAAGCTTGTGCGACACTTTGTTAAACCCATCTTTGTACAGTTTCCCCACATGTTCTGTATATTATCATTACTTAGAATGTACTGTATAATATGCCTGATGAATATTTATTCATTTCTGTGTTTAGTCACAGCAGCACTGCTCCTTCATATACTTCCGAATCTCGGGGTCAGACACCCAGCTCCTTCAACGAGGAGGAAGAGGAGGATGACGATGAAGACGACGACGAAGATGATGAAGATGAGCCCTCTTCTCCAGAATGATCTTGGAAATTAATGTGCCAACACCTTTTGTTTCCCTGAGACTGGGCCTCTGTCCTGAAGTTCTGACCTTCTTCCAAATAAACAGATGGAATAAGACACCAGGAATAAGCTTGCACTCGCTCGTGATATGATATTCCAAACTCTCCATCTGTTTATCCTTCTATATATTGATCTCTATTTTTATTGATAATGTCTATCCTCTGCACATGTGCATCAAAACATGAGTGCACACACTGGTTTTGTATCTTGAGGAGGATTGATCAATTGTTTTCTAATGGTGCTTTTTCTCCTTAAGTACGCCAGCAAACCTCAGGTCAGGCATGAGGAAGGGAGTCAGTGCTGGCAGGAATTTCATCTTGACAGCTTTCAGTTAGACTGCCTCAAAAATACCTTCTCAATCAGTAAAATCCCATTGTATTTATTACTGTCCTGTTATTAGGTGAATTCATTGTCATTGTAACCTCTTGTGTTTAGACCACATGTTTTTTCCCCCCATTTTTTCTCCCTTCATCTGCCCCACATGCACTGTTAAGAAAGTGAATACTTAACTGTTTCCATGTTGACAGTGTAGAAGGAATTTGTGTGCTTTTCAGAAAAGGGAAAAAAAGCATTTGTTTTGTTCCTTGAGATTCTTTGCAATTTTGTTACTCATTGCCTAGTTTATTCTTTTCTTGCCATTTACAACAATAGAATGAAATGAGGGGGGGAAAAATGAATCATAATGGGGAAAAAATTATCATATTGAGATTAGCATATTTGTCTGGGTACATATGTCCAGAAGAGATGCATGCTAGGGAATGAAGTGTTTTTGTAAGTGTGTTGTGTAGTGTAGCATCTTTTGCTATTGTCTGTTTTTGTTTTTGCTAGAAATTTATAGTGCGTATGAAATGGCAGATACCAGGGACATTTCCCTCTTTGACCTACTCAGGTCAGCATTTTAAACCTGGAATCTTATTTGAAAACCTAAAAGAATAATATTATTACTTGTATTTTTTCTCTGATGGTTCCTACTTTGGTTTGGAAATGTAACTCAGTATGTATATGTATACATAAACATATAATTTTGGTTACCTCTGTGTGTCTTCAGCAAATCCTTATTCTGTAAAACCAGCTTTTGTCTTTTTAGGCAGAAGGATTACATTCACAAGTCCTGTAAAAGATTCATACTGTCTGTTAGACTTATTACAATATTAACTCATCGATAACTGACCTAAAAGGTTTGCTGGATTGATGGCTCTGATTAAGAACCAGCACTAATGTCAAGGATTAAAGGCAGACTTGAAACTTAAAACAGAGCACATATGCAACCTATGGAAAACACTGTTGAGAATTGTATTTTTTTTTTCTGATAAATACCTGAACATTTAAGGGGGGACATCTGTGCACATCAGATTACAATGTAATTTACACTTAAACTGTTATATGATCTAAAAACACAGTTCAATTTATTGCAAAACTGTTTCTGCAAAACTGATCATATCTTAACATCAGTCAACAAGCTCTAGATGATCAACATAGTTTTCTATAGTGGACAAGTACAAAACTGCCCAGACCATCTATTTGTGGGTGTCTGGGAGTTTCTATATGTGGAAGAGTGTGACAGGTGCTTCTCTCTGTGTGTTACTGTGAAGCTTCATGTGCACCAGTTTAAGAAAAACCCTGAAAGCTGTACTGAAAGTAAAAGTGAGAATAACTTTTTAATTACCTGACACAGGTCATTCAAATTGCTCATGCTGGTAGAGTAGACCACCATCACTGGACGCAACTCTTCATCTTAAATGAATCATCTTTAATTTTTCTTTTAAAATCCCTTTGCCTCAGTTGGTTTCCCACTATATGGTTTGTTTTTAATGCTGGTTTGCCCTTATTTAATCATCTTCATCCATCTGTGCACATTCTTCGTCCCTGATTTAATCTCTGTAAATATTCTGTAGTACAGTGGGAGACCATCAACCGTAACGAAAGGAATTTAAGTGTTGGGTTCAATAATGACACGAATGCATATGTTGAGTAGTAACATTTGTATAGAACAAGAGTTACTCTACCAAGGTGCAATTTGAACAACATGTGTCTGGTAAAAATCCTATGCCCACTTTTGCATTACATTTGGTACAGCCTCATAATTGGCTGGATTCACTGTGATGAATTATAGTTTTGTCCTTACACTCCCCAGTTGGCAGCTGTGTTATGATGGAGAGAAATTGAGAAGCAAAAAGTATCCACTGCTAAAAATCCCCTAGTAAGGCTTGAGCAAAAACTTTTATTAATATGTAATTTTAAGCCCAGTTTTTACTCTTCTGAAAGTTTCCTGTAAAAAAGATAATTCCTCCTAAGCTCTGTTTTTATGCTTTGGATAGAACCTTTACATTTTGTGGTAAATTAATGACACTTATTTAAAAGTCCTTTTAAAAAGTAGTATGCAAAGAGTCAGTATTTGCAGTGTTGGTCCGTCTTTTTCAGGACCTCTGCAATTCGACTGGGCTGCTCTCAATCAATTTCTGGGCCAAATCCTGACTGATTGCAACCCGTTCTTTTATAATCACTTCTTGGAGTTTGTCAGAATTAGTGGTTTTTTGTTTGTCCACCTGCCTCTTGAGGATTGACCACAAGTTCTCAATGGGATTAAGATCTGGGGAGTTTCCAGGCCATGGACCCAAAATTTCAACGTTTTGGTCCCCGAGTCACTTAGTTATCACTTTTGCCTTATGACACGGTGCTCCATCGTGCTGGAAAATGCAATGTTCTTCACCAAACTGTTGTTGGATTGTTGGAAGAAGTTGCTATTGGAGGGTGTTTTGGTACCATTCTTTATTCATGGCTGTGTTTTTAGGCAAAATTGTGAGTGAGCCCACTCCATTGCATGAGAAGCAACCCCACACATGAATGGTCACAGGATGCTTTACTGTTGGCATGACACAGGACTGATGGTAGCGCTCACCTTTTCTTCTCCGGACAAACCTTTTTCCAGATGCCCCAAACAATCGGAAAGAGGCTTCATCCGAGAATATGACTTTGCCCCAGTCCTCAGCAGTCCATTCGCCATACTTTTTGCAGAAGATCAATCTGTCCCTGATGTTTGTTTTGGAGAGAAGTGGCTTCTTTGCTGCCCTTCTTGACACCAGGCCATCTTCCAAAAGTCTTCGCCTCACTGTGCGTGCAGATGCGCTCACACCTACCTGCTGCCATTCCTGAGCAGCTCTGCTCTGGTGGCACTCCGATCCCGCAGCCGAATCCTCTTTAGGAGACAATCCTGGCGCTTGCTGGACTTTCTTGGACGTCCTGAAGCCTTCTTAACAAGAATTGAACCTCTTTCCCTGGAATCTTAGTAGCCACAATATCCTTGCCTGTGAAGCCATTTTTATGCAATGCAATGATGGCTGCACGAGTTTCTCTGCAGGTCACCATGGTTAACAATGAAAGGACAATGATTTCAAGCATCACCCTCCTTTTAACATGTCAAGTCTGCCATTCTAACCCAATCAGTCTGACATAATGATCTCCAGCCTTGTACTCGTCAACATTCTCACCTGAGTTAACAAGACGATTACTGAAATGATCTCAGCAGGTCCTTTAATGACAGCAATGAAATGCAGTGGAAAGTTTTTTTCAGGATTAAGTTAATTTTCATGGCAAAGAAGGACTATGCAATTCATCTTATCACTCTTCAGAACATTCTGGAGTATATGCAAATTGCTATTATAAAAACTTAAGCAGCAACTTTTCCAATTTCCCATATTTATGTAATTCTCAAAACTTTTGGCCATGACGGTATAAAAAGTTACTATACTTTTTTCCACTCATAAACACATCAGGGATTTCTTGTACTGCAGTACTTCCTTTTCCTGGATTACTCATGAAATCCTACATTTCCATAATCCATGCAGGCCAGGATGTTAGTCCCAAAATGTTTCACATACTATATATTCAAACTGTGGGGCCAAGAAGTAAACACAATACACAATGCACTGCATTCTAATGTACTGTACCATCTAGATGAACTCCCTTATATACACAATGTACTTAAAGCTTGGTGTTTTTTCAGTGGTTAATTGGCTAGTTTTTCATGAACCTGTGACCACTGTAGTCTCAGATCCCTGCCTTTGGCTGTCAGGAGTAGAACTTGATGTGGTCTTCTGCTGTTGTAGCCCATCTGCTTTGCAAGATTTGTTTCTTGAAATCATTAGTGGAGACCCTCTTTCTGAAATAAATATTTGTAAGAAATTGACTTATCACTGGTCACTGGTTTTCTGTTCACATATGGTGTTCCTTTCAATTCAATTCAATTCAATTTAATTCAATTTCAATTTATTGTCATTGTTAAAAATAGTACAAATAACAATGAGATATCATTTGGCATTATCTCCCGGCATGTAATAAAGTGCAACCATAGTGCGGCAATGTTCCTATGAGAAGTCTCCTCTGGGTACCATTTCCAGTGAGGCATCAGAAGTCTTTAAAGTCGGCTAGTTTGTTATGGGGTTGCTGCTAACTCATTGAAGATTCATGCTAATATGAGCTGTTATTCAGGAAAGAAAAAGGTGCTACTGTAACTTAGGAACCATGGGTTGCTTTTTGGCCAAACTGTTAGAAAGGGTTCACCATGCACAATAGCTAAATCTAATACTATTTTTAATTTTGCATTCCAAGTGATTACCACAAAGGTGGGACAGAAGAAAGAAGCCTGTTTGAGGGTACACTAAGGTTATCTGTCATCAACAAACAAATAAATGAACTATAGTCTCTTTAGTAATACGACAATTACAGTTTATATCTTCATTACTTTATTATATTCTGTAAATTGAATTTTGGAAAATATATGTTAGGACAAAAGCTGTATTCTGTTGGTGGAATGTCCACTTTACATTCTTTGCTTAGATGGTGATTACACCTTGACAGAGATAAATTGTTCTTGTTTGTTTGTTTGTCAACCTTCAGGGTTGAGGGTTTGAATCTCACATCCGGTCTGTGCGCATGGAGTTTGCCTCTGGGTTTCACTGGAGTGCTCTGGTTTCCTCCCAGGGTCTGAAGACATGTGGTGTAGACTGACTGGTGTTTCCAAATTGCCTGCTGGTTTATATGTGTGTGCATGCCTGTGATGGGTTGGCACATGGCACAGGGTCAGCCAAATACAGGACCAGATAGGGTTAAGCACCTTGCTCAAAGGCTCAACAGTGGCGGCTTGTTGGTGCTGGGTCTCAAACCCACAACCTTCCTATCTGTAAACCAAAGCCTTAATCACTTGAACCACCACTGTGCCTTAATACCTTATAGCAGGGGTGTCCAAATCCAGTCCTGGAGGGCCAGTGACCAGCACAGTTTGTAATTCATCAACACCTAAACACACCCACTGAACCTAGGAATTAACAGATTAGTTAAATCAGCTGTGTTTGAGAAGAAGAAGCACCAAACTGTGTTGGACACCCCTGCCTTATAGTCTCAGAGTTTGTTTTGGTGTTCTTTGGTTTGGATTAAAAATATATATATTATTTTTCATATAAATATATTTTCAAATATATATTTTTCATAAATGTACAGATACACTGAGTCCTGTGTACTTTTTTTATTTTTATTTTTACCAGTAACCCTGATTTTCAGTCTGCAGTTCCGTGTTTCTCTAGGATTGCAGATACACCTTAAGAGTGTGCAACAGTTTCCGATTTCTCCGACTGTTTCACGTCTGTTCTGTGGCGGGGAGGGCGGGGTGCATAATCGCTTTTAGCAAATAAAATAATATAAATAAATAAAATAAATAAATAAATAAATAACCACAATAACTGACGAACACTACGCATGTGTAGAAATTGTTATGTTTTCTCGCCTCATCAGATTCTTGGCTTTTTGACACACAGGTCTGCGTGCCTGCCTCGGAATTTGTGCTGGCGTCGTGCGCATGCGCAGCTTCCGACGCGCCTCGCTTGTGCAGAAGCACTGCACTCAATCAGAAACACACACACACACACACCACCTCATTCATTTTCTCTCCACTCGGAAGGGGCATCCCTGTTCTCTCCCGCTTATATTTTATCTTTTTTTTCTTTCGCAAACAAGCCGCTTTTACTTGCACCATGGCAAACAAGGAGGAGAAAGCCGAAGGAAAGGAGTCGAGCTGGAAAGACTTTATCTACAACCCGCGGACGGGGGAATTCCTGGGGCGCACTGCGAGCAGCTGGGGTAAGAAAATCTCTCCGTGGCGCGGATTGCACAGGGTTCGCTGTCATCTCTAGACTGCTGCTTTGACGCACGCTGGAGATGTCGCCGCGTTAGAGCGCAGGAATCTCTCACACACACGCACTCACTCACTCCTGTCTTTCATAATGCACCACAAATGGTCTCAGATTAATCGATGTTGCTTTTAAGGATATCAAATTCACTGATTTACACACACACAGCCGGTTCATGTAATTATCATTAAATTATCAATCAATTATGTCATCTTTAATGGGCAGCTGATACCCGGGCTCCAGTGGAGCGTTAAAGCGCGTGTTTGATTTTGTGTGTGTGTGTGTGTGTATGGCGGCGTTCTTTCACATCGAGCACGAGGCTTGAGGTAAAAGGGAAAGGGGTGAAGGGGGGCGACCTGTGCTATCTTTAGTCCTTCCTTAGGGCGGATCAGGTTCGCCGCTGTCACCCTGAGATTAAGATCATACGCGAAATAAATCGCCATTCAAACGACCGACTGCGGTAGCGCGCGCTGTGCGTTCTCTCTCTCGCCCAGCTCGTGACGCAATGACGCAGCGCGTTACGTGTATAATTATGCAAATGAGCCTCTTCTGCAAGGAGAGGAAAATTCCGCCGAAAAAATCTTCACGCCGCAAAGCTTTCTGATGGACCCTGACCGAGACTCTCGGATCAGGCGACGTTCCAGGTGTTCGTTCATGTGTGCGGTGTAAAATGTAACGCGCCCCCGTAGTGTTATTCCATACTACATTCTACAGGATGGAGAGATTGGAGGGTGGGGGTGGGGGTCAGCTTCTTAAATTACTCCCAGTTGCCTAGTTACGAGCTATAAATGAAATGCCAGCTGCCTGTTTACATGTTGTTGTTTTCATGAAATAAAAATACAAAAGATTGTGTGTGTGTGCATCATCATCAGATCTGCAGTCCCCCTCCTATTGCTCAGGATGGGTTCTTCTTCATGCAACAGCCTGACTCTCTCTCTCTCTCTCTCTGTGCTTCCTCCCTCTCTTTGGTTTCAAGGTCAAACTGATTTCCTCCATGCTGCTGGAGGCCCATGATTAGATGCAAATTAGTGTTTGTATGATTGTTGACAAATAACAAAAATGCATTAGACATAAATAAGCAGGGCGCACCAAATTTAGCAGAAGTATTCATATATATATTTTATATATCGCCTTATAGTCCAGTGCCATAAAGGTTAAGGCATATCAAAAATGCTATATCCATTGAACCTTAAGACTATACCTGTTCCCTACATTTCAAGGCACCTGCTATTAAAACATGGAGTAGGACGTAATATGTGTTTGCATGGGGTTTGTGTTAATCGCATCCGGATCGCTGTAGTGCACAGATGTCATGAGATCTTGGGCGTCTTCCATTCTGGTGCCGTCCAGGCTCCGCTCTGCTGCCATCTTCTCCCCCAGCTTTTTTTTTTTCCTTCTCCAGTGCAGTTTGTACTAAACTCATATTAATTTGTTAAATTGTTCATTGAAATGCTTGCTTTATGCTGTGTTTGTTGCGGATGTTAGAGTTCCTCCTATCCTCTTTAGGGAAAAGGGCAATACTTGTTTTATTATTTAGCTTACCTGTGCTAGCAATCTTGGAAATACTGGATATATATTTGAATGCTTTCCTGATCAGTAACTAGAAAGAATATGTGGATTTTTCACAAAATTATCATTAATCTTATAGCATGTAGTGCAAATATTTTAATTTCGATAGTGTTACTAATGTGCGTAGTCATCATCCGGGTGTACTGTACCTTTGGCGTCAAATCTGTGAAATGTGTTCTATGAAGCATGACAAAATCAGACTGAATGTATTTATTTATGTCTGTGGCAGACGTCATCAATTTGTGGCCATAATCATTCTGCAGCACAGCCCTTATAGGTAAAACTACATGAACAACTTGCATTAGAAGATGTACTTCCATATTCTTAATACCTCATGCAATCTATGTAATAGACAGCTCAGTCTTTACGTTTAGTATAGGTTTGCTTAAAATACCAAAGACTTCAACAATTATTGGAAAAACAAGGTTTTCTAAATTTAAAGCTGAAGTTATCTGATGATATGTGGACAGTTTCCTCTTGATCTAAATGTTGAAATTGCTGTCCTAAGGTAATTTTGGATGGGGGGAAAAAAAGGGAAATGTAAGTGTGGTTAATTTGTTAATCTCAGACCAACAGTATGAGAGAAACCTAACTTTTAATTTTCGGAAATATATACATTACATTTCTTATGCAAAACTCCTCTTTAACAAGTAAGCAAATAATTTTGGAGCCGAGTGTATTGCACAATTGTTGTGCAATCAGGTGCTGTATTTAGGCTGTTCTTGGCTGTTTTTCAGATTTTTGCCACAGTAGTCAGTTCAGTTCTGCTTTGAAATGTGACCTCTTACATGTCGATCCTCTGTGTTAATCCTTGTAATGACAAATTTCCTGTTTACCAGTTAAAGAGAGAATTCAGATTTTTAAAAGTCTATCGTAAATCAAAGTTGAGGTGCATGTAAGGTACAGTAGGTCTTGTTCATTATAAAGTCTTCCTGCTTTGCTCACCAGCTGTGAAATTTATCACCTGGAAAGTAAGTACAATGTAAGTAATTAGGCCCAAATTCCACAACCCTCATTCCAGGCAAAAATGCATTCCAAAGTTTAGCTGAGACTCGTACAAAGCTTTTTCCGAACTTATTCGAGTAGATATCTTAGTTCATGTTATGGAATATTTAGTACAAATGTAAATCTCAGAAATCTTACAGCTAGTTCTGGTAAAAAGCCTTGGATGCAATGAGGGTTGTGGAATTTGGCCCTGATTACTTACATTGTACTCGCTTTCCAGGTGACAAATTTCACAGTCATGTGCGGAGAAGAAACATTTTGAATGAGCAAGACCTACTGTGACGTACTTGTACAGTAGGCACTTGGGGGGAAAAAACCTAAACTATCCCTTCAAGCTTTCCTACTTTGTCAAGTTATTACATTTAAAAACTCCACTCACATTATTGTTTGTGTCGCAAGAAATTAGTGGATCCATGGTAAATAATACAGGTGCCAGATCGAGATCTCGGCATATATTACTGTTTTCCCTTCTTTATGGAGTATTTCATTTCGATTGATGGATCTATGATATGATATTTTTTTTGTTCAGATGCAACAGAGACTTAAAATCCCACCAAAATGTTTTTTAGCATTACACAGAGGGATATTTGTGATCGAAAATGATTGCTTGTGACCACAATATAAGCTGGGTAAAGAATCATGGGCTCAACAGTTCTTAAACAAACCAAAAATAGCTTTTTAAGCAACGAAAAATGCTCTAATAAACTCCTCTGACAAAAATATTTTTTAGGAATGTACCCAGTTGATCCCTTTATGTTGTTTCAAGTTGTTATTGCTCCCATTACGCACCATTAAGGCAGTCATTATCCACCTAAATACACTAGATAATATATTCAAAATATTTGTATTAGTTCTCAAAAGTTATTTGTAGCATTGAAGCGATTGTCCTGTTTGATCTTCGCTGTAAGGCTGAGTGATGATTACTTCTTGTGATGAACATCCTCTGAGCTGGGGCGCGGCGTCCGTATGCTCTGTCTATATTCTTGACCGACCAATCAGAAAGATTACTAAGCAACAGCTAACTACAATAGATGAATGAACGATCTATTTATTCTGTCTACGTGAAGTCCCCACAGCAATGACAGCACCGATCCTGGTATGTCTTATCATTGTGGAGTAATGGAAAAAGTGTAATGCCTGCATAGCTTTTATCCCAGGCCTTCGCTGCACTCCCTGAAGAGATGACGAGAGTGAAGAGTATTGAAGGGATAAAAGACTTTAATTTGACTTAATGGCAAGGTCTTTCCTCCTTACAATCTTGGCTCTCGGCCCTGAGCACTTTTATGTCCCTGTGGATTGACCCAGGTTACAATGTAGCAGCTCTGAACATAGTGAACATACATTTAATCCTAAAGCGAACAGCATCGAATGAAACGTTAATTCTTACAACGAGCAGTGCTCACTCTGTTATCTATGTACAATCAACTGCGCCGACTGCCACCGTAATGGGGCAACATTAGCATTATCAAAATTATAATCGCACGCTTTACACTCCGACACTTTTACTCGGCTAATCAATCACAGTCTGCTGTGGCAATTATCCAGTCTTTGTTTTTTTAAAATGGGTTTTTAATGTTCCTTCGATCAGGTGATTGTTCTGCTCGGGAGCTTTTTCCGAAAGGACAAAAATCATCAGTTGTAGGGTTCTGTGTCGAATCAATCAATGGGGAGAAAGTGAAGAATGATTGCTGGATCCAGAGTGTACAAATGCAAGCCTAAAGATTTTTAGACATGGTTTTCACAATTGCCTTGTAACATTCATGCCATGTTTTGTGTTTGTCTTGTGTTATACTATGAAATATAGGTTTATTGACGCACTGTTAGCAAATAAAATGTTTTCGTTCGAGTCCAGAATAGTTTAAAAACTGGAATATTTCGAAATTTCAAAGCTTTAGGACAAAGAATTAGAATCGAATTAACTGTCGAAACATAATTAACTGTCATGTGTCATTTTGATGTCATACACATTCACATTCAAGACAGACTTAAATAATTCTTTTGATTGTGTAAAATTGAATTGAATGTGTTCCATGTGCAATTCCATGGCGTTGTCATTAAAAAAAAATTAAATTGTTCATCTTAATTTATTCGCAACAGAGATGAAATTTACAGAGCAGCATATGTAATTATATTCCAATTTCAATATAGACAGCTATTACTTATCTGTATGTAAGAGACCGAGCCTACAGTAAGCAGTACTGCAAACATTCTGTTGTTGATGCCATTAATGCTGTTCAGCAGCACATTACAGCAGTTACTGTATTACAGCATCACTCCTCATAAAAGCATCTTCTCATGTCCATCTCCTGTAGTAGGACATGTCTCAGTGCTGTAGTCTTAATTCTATTCGACTAATAAAATAACTTGATAGAAAAGAGGAATAGCTAACGTGAACACTAATGTTAACCACATATGAGTTGAATACAGATGCTGAAAGATGCTTTACAAATGGAAATTAGTAATTTACACATTTATTAAAGTCATACTATATCTTCATACTGCCAGCCTTAGTTATATAATAGGTACTCGGTTAAAGGGAATAAATCCCTGATTGTAATTTACAGACAGATTACAGTTCATTTTAAATAATTTGCATTATCCCCCCCCCCCCCTTAGATTGTCCAAATAATTAAATGATGAATGAATCATGATTATAACTGGAGCTGTTGTCATGCATCAATAATGCATTATATTGTTAATGTTTATGATCTGGATTTAACATCATTAGTTGAGCAATTTATTTTTAATGATCAGCTGTTATTTTGAATAAAGTAAGTAATCCAGTGCATTCAGTAGGAAATGAACTGTCTGTATCAGATATCTTACATTAGAGATGGCTGACTAATGTTCACACACTCAGTAATATTCAGTACTTGAGAGGAAAAGACTTCCTTCTTAGATGTTACAACAGATGGATTTTATTGAGTTTTTTTTTTTTTTACTTGTAGTTTATGTACTTTGTCTCTCCTGTGGTTAAACCTAATATGTAAACAATTCCAAGCAGTGAAAACCCAAGTGGGTATTGAAATATTGCGATTTAAGCCGGTTTACACATGGACAATGTATGATGGCTCAAACATCATATGACACACACACACATGCTAATCACACAGTGCCTAATTTTGATTAGATGAATATGAGCAACCGGAATTAGAGTGACCAATTAAAGTCTTTTTGTGTGTGTGTGTGTGTGTGTGTGTGTGTGTGAGACGCTGGGATTGCTGAAAGTGTTTTCACTGACGATTCAGAAATACCCTGGGCCAATAGGACCATGCAAGCATGCACAGTACATTAAGTTATAAAAAGGTTTTTTAATCTCGTTTTAATTAAGTAGAGATACTGAACACGTCACTGTACCTCCTGGCCTCCGGTTGGCCCATGTGACAGCAGACAGGCAGTGAAGGTCATAACATTTGTCTGTGTGCATACTGGCACTCAAGCAGGTTTGAAGATTATGATAAAGTTTCACTCGCTCTGCTGAGCTCCAGTATCGGTTATTTAAGCTCACCAGAATATCGTCCACAGCAAATCATATGGTTTCTAAAAAAAAAAAAAAAAAAAACAGAAATGTTGAAGCAGGTTTGAATTAAAGATTGAATTCCGTCTTAAAGATATTTGAATGGACAATTGAGGTGTGTGTGTGTGTGTGTGTGTGTGTGAAGGAGAGAGAGATTTTCATTTGGTGATGTTAAACGGAAACGTAAGTTGCCTCACATCATTTTTGGACAGTCTGTGTTTTTCCACACTTGTAAAAAAAAAAAAAAAAAATAAGTAATTTTCCCATAGTGAATGAATGGTGACTGATTAATTTAAATTGTTATATAAACACACAACCACCATGAAATGTCATGTTTTTTTTTTTTTTTTTCCATGACGGCTTGAACAAACCCATGACGAGAGTTCGTCTGCTGTAATCGGGTAAGTATGTTTCGGAAAGCCGCTGTGAATGAACTTGGAGCGCTGCCATCGGCCATCATGGCCGGTTTCTCATCTTTCTCTCAGCAGCACGGACTCGTCGTTCCCAGTTTCACTCCCACCACAAGCTGTTCATGCCTCCTCTATCACTCCCATACTTAGCCTCTTTATAGTAAAGTGTGAATTGATACTGGCATGCTGAGTGTGTTTAGTAAGCTAATTGAAATGGTCTTCTTAGCCTCACTCTAAAACTAGGTTGGCCTTTGTTGCGTTTCGCACGATCAGTAGTTTTATAAAGGCTATTGAGACAATGTTCCAAGCATAATTGAATTTAATGACAAAACCTCAGAGGGAAGCTGGGAAACTGGGACTTTGCAAACTTGCATTTACAAGGCAACGAGGCTAGGTCTCTACAGCACACGGCTATGCAAAACTGAAACGTGCAGTATGCGGGAAGTAAAGACAAAAGCGAATGTACTTTGTTATTTTTGTTCTGTCATATGAAACACATTTGCTTCTGCTTTATTTGGGAGGTTCTAATATATTTTAGTTTACACAAAAAAAAAAAAATTCTCTCAAATTGTAGCATGATAACATGACATGATTGGCTAGCTGATATTAGCTAGACATGTGTTGCGCTGCCGTATTTGAGCCAACCATATTTATCTCTAGAAAGTCTTCCTTACTAGACCAGTAGTAGGACATTCATGGGCCCTTGAATATATACTGTTCTGCCCCTTTTTAAAATTTTATTTATTTATTTTTTAAATAAAGCTAATGTAAAAAAAAAAGTCATGGCGAAAACGTTAATGAAGTGAAGGGAAAAGGATGCAGGAAGTGAAAGCCGTGCGCTCAGTTCACCTCCACTTAACCCCAACTTTGAAATGAGAATTCACAAGACTCTGAGTCAGGAGCTGTTGAACATGAGGGTGGGGATGCGCTTTCTGCTCAGCAAAATCTCACTCTAGAATGTGCTGTTCCACATTTTATGCTGTCAGTAGGAGCTGTCTTATCTGTGGTTAAAAAAAAAAAATAAAAAATTCCTATCTGTCTGCTATGATTTTCTTGATCCTCCACATGGATGTTTATCGGCATTTATCAGGTGTAGAACTCGCAAAAGACCGAATGCAGACAAATCGAACACTTCAGCACCTCTAGATACGTCTACGCGTTAAGCCAACATAAGCATTTTTATTTTTTTAAATCTGGAAACCTTCTCTTTATACACATTGTACACGAACGCACTGTACACATGCATGACTTTGAAGGGTTGTTTGACCGGAGGAATATATAGGTTAGTTACTGTATATCACTAGCAGTGGCCATTTAAAATCAGTGAAATTCTGACACTTGGCTTTAAGTCCTAGAATTCTAGGTTTAAGGAACACATCTGTTTGTCAGGGCCGTCCGTAGGAGCAGGGGTGGCAGCCTGCGGGTGAGCTCGTTTAAAGGGTTTTATATACTACACATTAATGTAGGGACTGTGTTCTATATTAAAATTAGTATACGGTAACCCAGAATCCATAATCAAAATATTTGTTATTCCACTAGAGGGCAAAATACTGTAGAATAGCACAATGTGAGGAAATGTACTACTGAAGACTTATTTAGCATATTTTGAGTATTCTAGTTTTGTCCTTTTCCTGATTTTCCTGATTTAGACTAATATATATATATAACCCATAGTTGGCAAATCTAAAAACTGTTAAATTAAATGCTTAAATGCAATTAATTTAAATGTAATGTGTTAAATGTAATAGTGATTTTATTTAACTGTAGAAAAAAACTGTATAATTGTCTTACTCCATGATATATTTTAGGTGATTCCTGGTTTCCATTACAGTTTTTCCTGGAATGCAAAATATTATAGACTCTAAAGACAAAAGAAATAACATCATTTTCATAAATCCTGAAAAATTTCAAGAATTGATGGGAACTGTTGTTTGGTTCATGTGGTTAGTGGGTATATCTGAGCTCTCCAAAAATTTCCAGCCTGTAGTGTCCGTACTAGTTCTCGCTGGTTTTGAAGTGCTCGTAACACAGAGCCTGTAATGATGAGTGGGAGCAGCACAAACACTGAGCATGCTTTACGGCTCGATTGGAAGTTCTTTGGCATTTCCAGACATTTCTTCTCGGCCAGAGGTTACGCAAAATATTAAAGGCTTTCAGCTTGTATATGTTTAGCATGTTGTTATTACATTTTCATGTCTTGCATGTGAGTGAATGTCTTCAAACCACAGTTTGCCTCGAACCTAAACTGAAACATACCGACTTATAAAAACAAGACCCAGCGACTGTAAGGATTATCCTACTGCTACAGTAGGTCCCCTCCCCAAACCTCAGCCTGGTGGGGTCCAGCCATCACCCTGCTGGCCCTCAGCTTCCTGCGGACTGATATTTTTATCCCTGGTAGTGAGCCATCCAGGAAAAAGTATTGAGATGTCTGGGATTTGGTTACTATCAAGTGAAGGAGGAGTGACAACTCCTTCAGCTGCTGAGCGCAGATCAAGGGCTAGTGATGAGAAACTGGGTGATTTGGTTTTGGATGGATTTTTAACTCCCTTTTTCTGTATCTTTTTTTAGACACTTGAGTGGAGGGAAGTCTGACGGGGTGCATGTCAGCTGTTTTGGCAGCATAACTCGGAGCTTGATGTTTTAATCTTCTGGCTGATTGGTGTATATTTTATGCTATGAAGATGAAAAGGGTTGCAACGTTTTTTTTTTTATTAAGAAAGGCACTATAATAATAAAAAATATTCACACAAAACCTTTACTAATGCCAGCATTAATCTGCCAAATAGCTATCTGTTGTGTCTAGAGCTAGTTTGCCGTAATACACCGATCAGCCATTACGGTAACGTTACTGACATTGATTATCTTACATCATTGTTACAGTGGCACCTGTCAACGGTTGGGATATACTGTATTAGGTAGCAAGTAAACAGTGCAACACCCCTTCATGGCAACAGTATTCCCTAATAACAGCAGCAGACTAACGCGCCCTGGCGTACTGCAGACATTATTCAGGAATGATTTGAGGAACATGAAAGAGGTCACAGTGTTGACTTGGCCTCCAAATTCCCGAGATCCCAATCTGATCGAGCATCTCTGGCATGTGCTGGATGAAGCAGTCTGATCCATACCGGACTTATAGGACTTAAAGGATATGCTGCTAACATCTTGGTGCCAGATCCGACAGCACACCTTCAGAAGTCCATGCCTCAAAATGTCAGCTGTTTTTGGCAGCATAAGGCGGAGCTTTATGGTTTAATGTTATGGCTGATTGGTGTATATTCTATGCTATAAGGTTAGATTTCAAATTAAAATGCAATCATTCTCATAAAGTCATTAAAGGGAGAATGAGGAAATAATGTGCTAAATGGTATAGCCTTGGCCAGGATCCAACAAATGCAAATTCTCTTTTAACATGGGTTTTAGCTTGATACTATTCTTAGGTCTTCACTTTTTCGTACTAACATAGGGATTTTTGTAATAGAGATTTCAATACCAGTTTGTATACTGTTTGTACTTTTGCATAGTGTTTTTTCTAGAATGCAGAAAATGCAAATGTTCAAATAGTACAGTGTTCATGCTTGTGGTCCACAGTGGGTTTTTAGTATGATGCAATCCATAATAAACCCCGTAATTTCTAGTCATATTATTGAGTAGGACAATAAATGTTGAGTAATTCTATAATTTAAAGTTTTGGATAACACAAAGTGAAATAAAATGCATAAACACATTAAAATGTTTGGAGAGCAGGCAACCATCAGTCAACTGGATGAAGACCAACGTAATTTGAAACTTGACACAGATGCAGCGCCACTGCTTTTTTACTTCTGTTGTGTACAACAGTTATATAAGAATGTCACTCATAAAGCCCTCAGTCAAATCTCAAAAGGCACATTGTCACAGGAGGCACGTTATATCATTAGCAGCAATACTGCAGTTTGACGATTTGGACTTTAGTCTTCATACAAATGAGCTCATAATCACAAATAAATACATTACTATGATTATTTTACAAGGACAATATGACATACATACAGTACCCGTGTGTGATACATAAAGGGATTTTCATAATTCAATTGCAATGTTTCATTTTGCTAATGATTCAGAAAATTAAGTTAGATATCTCTAAAAATAGATTTTAATATCCAGTTATTTATAATAGTGGCATTGCTAATATATTAAAAGTGCCACAGACTATTTTCTGACATCACTTTCCACTTTGAACAAATTTAACCCTGCACTGGGCAGTTTGGTTCTCAGTAACAGTCATTACGTGCTTATTGCTAGAAATATCAATCCAGTTGTTTTGTAGTTGTACCATCGTAAAGAGGTAAAAATCTGCACACTTCCCACACGCACATGGTTTTGTTGAAGTACTGTAGTATGTATTGCATTGCTAATCAAACCATGCTTGGTGGACCAGATGCCCATATACAGTAGCACATCCTCGTGTATCATAGGAGCTCTTAGGAAGCATGGTAGATACAGTACTGTATCTGTAAAAAATCGGAGGTATTAGCACTTCAATACAATCATTGGGTGAAACACAAATTACCATACGTGTGGGTATATGTGGGTACTGTGTGTGTGTGTTGTCTTTTTTTTTTCCCCAGGCCACTGCTGTTCCTTCAATTAACTGTCCTCCCTCAAATGTTATTAATAGTAGCAACTACTTCAGATATCTATCTATGAGTAACTTCTGCCTCTCTTGTCCTTTCAGCCTTCAATCACTTTTTCTCTCAACTAACCCTATTTTCATGCTCCGTTTCAGCCAACATGAATCCAACCGGATTTAGCACCTATGCATCTGTCATTTATGCAGCTCGATTGTTCCAAAGGTTCCAAATTTGATCATTATACTGTGTAATTCCTTAAATAAGCTATGGGAAAAAATGATTTCTGGTAAAAATATGCAAAACCCTGTATTGTCTTGTATAATCTACTGTATATCTTGTATAACAGACATAATTGCAGACGTTTGTCCATCGTTATTCCAAATGAATAATTGCTTCAGCCGTGTCATTTATTACGAGGGGATATCAAAAAGTTTCAAGACTAGTTCTGTAACTTGCCATCAGATGCACTTCAAGAGATCTGGAAGAGCTTCAACAAATCAACCCCTGCAAATATCGTAGCCATATGGCAACTTGTCCATGACGATCGTTGGAGAACAATCCACAACGTTGCTGCCATCGTTGTTGTGATGCTGTGTCATACGCAACAGTCCAGGCATCTCTCACATTTGTCTCAGGGCTGCTGACCCAGGAGGAGAAGGAACATTGCGTCCGAGGCTTTCAACAAGGACATGCCGTGGATGACCCGTCCTTCACATCGAGGATCATTGCCAGTGACGAGGGTGCATGGGTGCAACCCTGAGACGAACCAGCTGTCTTCGCAGTGAGAGAGCCAACAAGTGAAAACATTAAGGCCGGTCCGCAGCTCGACTAGGTGTATGCACATCATCTTTTTGCGGCATTGTGCATCAGGAATTGCCAGACTGTCAATGGCAAAATCTGACCTGAGAAAGGACATGTGGCGAAAAAAAACAAAGCTTTTAAACAGAGCTACAGTAATCTCGAAACTTTCTGATACCAGCTTGTATAACGTCGTATGATTGACTGTTAGGAAATCCCCTGGGATGTTTACATTTCAGCTCTTTGTCACTATCAAGATAGGGGAAAGTGCAAAATTGTTTTGGTTGAGATTCTTTTAAAGCAAATGGATTTATGTGATGTGTTATCTTGCTATAATGGAGTAGAACTATGTAGTTTTGGTTGTGTGTGTATAAGAATGCAGCATGAACTTTAAAGCTAAACATTTTGAAGGGGGGGGGGGGGGGGGATGATAATGCCGGTAATAAGGCTTGACTGTCAAAAAGATATAACGATTCCATAAAAACTGGCTAGTAATGATGGTAATTATAATGATGGTAATTATAATATTTTAGCGTCCAGTTTGGGCTGAAAAGGATTTTGGACTGCATTATCATGGCCTCATTTCCACTTGCTTCAAATACAAATTGCATTATACATATTGTAGATTTGTAGATAATACATAGATTGTTTGTTTAGACTGTCTTTTTTTTCCTCTTACACTTTTTCTTTTTTTTTTGTCTTCTTAGCTCTCATCTTCCTCTTCTATCTGGTCTTTTACGGCTTCCTTGCTGGGATGTTCACTCTCACCATGTGGGTGATGCTGCAAACACTGGATGATTACACACCCCGGTACAGGGACAGAGTCGCCAACCCAGGTAAGACCCAACCCCATGCCCCATTACCCATACGACACAGACTGCATCAACGACAATAAAAGTATTTCAGATGGATGTGTTGAAAATGGGAATATCTTTTGGAAATCCTAATTTATTTTTTTTTTTTTTCTGCTGTTCATTAGACAGCAGACTTTTGGCATCCTTCTGACATAAAACCCATAACAGTCAAGGGCTCTGAGCACTCAGTGATCACTTGTGATAGCATTTTGTTGCTCTCTCATATCATAAATTCTAATGCTGATGCATTTGGATTACTTTCTGAATGTGGACGTTCGAGTTCGGGTTTCAGAGAAAACATGAACTGGGAGAAATCTGTGCTCAGAAGCCCAAATGATCCTGCTGTAATTGTACAGTAATGGTACTGTATATGGTAAAGTAATTCTACCCCACTCTGGTAGGTTTCACATGCAGAATTGTAATACAATTGAGTTATTTACAGTCATTTGTAGAGCAGCATATGCACATTTGTGCACAAGATGAAATGGAACTTGTACTGTTTTGCATGGTTTGTACAGTTTTCTACTCACTATGTTAATATTCGTTGTTGATTTTATGGGGATGTAGCCTTGAAGATTCACATGTTCAGCGTCCTGGTTAGACTGTGATCTCAGGTTACTGTCAGAGTGTTTTCTCATCTTCTCCCCGTGTTTATGTGGGTCCCTTACAAAAATACATGGCAGTAGGTGGATGGGTAATTCCAAATCATCCTTAAGTGAAAATGTGTGTGTGTGTGTGAGTGATATTTAGAGTGTATCCTTTATTAGTACCAAGTGTTGCCATGATAGATTCTGGATCCACAGTCATGCTGACCAACATAAAGCGGTTATTGAAGATGCTTCAATGGTGTTTTTTAGGCAGTGAAAAATATGTAGGCCTACGAGGGGCGCAGTGGTAAAGTGCTCGCCCTATTATCTGGAGATCGCGAGTTCGATTCCCGGGTGATGCTGTAACATCTCGTGGCTGGAGGTCTAGAGAGAGCTGATTGGCAAAGCTCTCTCAGAGGAGAGGGATGAGAGGTACTTAGTGCTCTCACATTAATCACGGCTCTACAGCCAATCAGGGGCGTCTTTGAGCTCACGCAAGCGGAAGGAGTGGATAGCGTTGTCCTTCGAGTGTGTTACGCCGCCCACAATGGTGCGTGAGCGAGCATTTGAAAAGATGCCGTCGGCTGGCGTCACGTGGTTCGGCCGTCCCAACTGAGTGGTAGTAGTAGCCTTAATGTGGGCGCCCTCTAGTGACGGGCAGGAATTGGACACGACTAAGTTAGGGAGAAAATTGGGGAAAAATAAAAATATGTATGTAACTGTCCTCCTGTTTATTTATATTTCTAGTATCATCAATACTGACTTTTATGGAAAAGTATACAATATCCTATAGTCTATGAACTGGTCAGGTACAAAGACTGGACTGAAAACAGGAAGCCAGGAGAACAATTCCTCAAGATAAAAATTTTGGGTAAAAAAAAAAAAAAAGCTTATTTTAGTTATAGTTAGCTTTTTTTATATACACATTTAAGGAAATTGTGTATGGTAACATGCCACGCACTTTTTGTCTTAGTTCACCTTACACTGCCTCTGAAGTATGACGTATGAAACCAGTTCATTTCTTGTCCGCTATAGCATTTTGAATTTTGTGCTATTTGCAGTGCGCAAATATAATAGGAATATAAAAGGAGTCCATTAAACAAATTAGATCAAGGTTCACTTTGTAAAAGCAATAATGTTGTCTTAGTGTTTTGTTGCTGAGACAATAAAGGAATTTGGAGATCTGTGGTTATACTGGTGCATCCTTGGAAAACCCTGGATTTCAATATCTTGTCAAATCAAAATGTTCCTTATTAGCTGTAATGGCATGTAATCATAATTAATAAATATTTCTGGTGTTTGTGAATATGTAAATAACTCTGTTGTTGTGTTTACACAATTACACAATGACTTGGTGCTGTGTTGACAGGGCTGATGATCAGGCCCAGCGAGTTGGAACTCGAAATAAATCGCTCTAACCCGCAGCAGTACAACAAGTATGTCACCGAGCTGGAGAACTTCCTCAAGGGTGAGTACTGCCTCCTTTTGTAAAATGTGTAGAATTGCACGAGGACCCCATGAGTACACTGAAGGAAGACAAAAGTCTTTAGAACGGTTCAAGAGGGATTTTCATTTTGAAAACCATGAAAGTTATTTCACAGAAACAGGAAATATGTGAGTGGAGTGGCGTTAAAACAAAGGCGAAGTATGTAATGCTTTAATAGCGACTTCCAAATGTATTTCTGAAGAACGTGTATAAATGTGAAAGAAGGGTTAGGCAAAGACCGATGATTTTCACTGGCTCGAGAAAAAGCAGTTTAGAGAGACTCCATTAGAGACCATCAGCCTTCTGCTCTTCTTTAAAGACCTTCATGTGTTGGGCTTTGCTTTTTGTATAGTCAATAAATCTATCTTTTCCTTCACTAACAAATTCGACTTCAGGTATGAAGGAATCCGGTGCGTATGTACGACATATTCAAAGATAACACATAGGTATAATTGATACTGTAAATTGCTAAAAAATTGCTTAAACAGGATAAAGATCATACAAGCTACCATAAGCATGATGAGGTATGAATCTTTTCTTTTATCCAGCCTGGAGAATCACTGGGTTCCTTCACCGGGTGGTCTCAAGTAGCCCAATGAGAGACTGATTTAAATCATTTTCAGATGGCTCTACCAAGGTATAATAATAAAAGATGTGTAGAAGCCTTTTAAAGCTATTAAGTTGGTGTGGCAAATCCATTTAAATCAGTTTCCTCTAAACCCTGACCCTGTATGAGCAGCAGTACTGCAGCATGCTATTACTGGGCCAGACTAGCCTTATTGGTTAGCCTTATCTATCCAGTTAGCTGCGGGGCATCTTCTTAAAATGCCATATGTGCTCAATATATTATTAAAATGCCATATATCTATAATATATTATTAAAATGCCATATGTGCTTAATAATAGATCTGTCCATTTTGTTTATTTATTTATTTATTTGTCAAAGTGGGACGTAAAACACAGTCGGTGATGAGTCTGTAATGGAAATGCAACCATTTTAACCACAGCATTTTAAACATTGCTCACATTGCTGTGATCAGTAATAGATTTCACTTCCCATGTATCACCCCTTATTGCTCTGTGGTTCAGCATTTATTTAGCTTGGATTGCATTGACCTGGAATTCTATTAATATTTGGTAAAGGATTAATACGGTTCTTTGAGAAAATGTCTAAATAATTTAGTCCGTGCTTCTTTGCGTTTTGTGAAGCATACTTCACAGCATTCTGACACGGTTTCCTGTTGAGGTGATGGGTTTAAGGAGACAATTTTAAAGCTTCTTTTTTTTTCTCCCCCCTCCTCCTGTCTTACTGGGTGAGCAGTGTGGTCCCCAAATAGAGCTGCTCTGTTACACAGGAGTCTGTTGAAGACAGCTGCTATTCAGTTCCAGCTGCCAGTGACTGTTGCCTGTCTGACTCAGAGCTCTTGGCACATTCAGAGCTGCTTCCATCACCACCATGCTTTCTATAAAAAGATTTGCAGGATAAGATACTCGTGTTATTGGCACTTCAAACTGGTATCGGGTGCTCACCTCAACATCACTATCATGGTTATCTGCTTGGAGCTCGGAGAGCAACGAGAACCCAAGATGACTCTTGGGCTGCTAGAGATGCATCTTAAAGCTGGCTGCCACCGGACGCTTTGCTCTCAGGAACGGCTCCCAGATCTGGCGAGGCAGTGGATATGAGCGCTGCCATCCAACATGTGCAACTTTTAAAATCCCTTGGCAAATGCACATGATTTGAAAACATAAAACAAGCAATCTTTAAATAGTGATGTGTATTAATTTAATATTCACACTGGACTGTCTTTGCTTTCCTGAAGGTGAGTTACTATTCTCACCTTGCTATGCTCTCTTTTTTTCCCACACAGATTATAATGATGCGCTGCAGGAAAAGAATGAGCAGTGCCCAGGAGGCAAGTATTATGTGCAAGAAGATATAGAAAATATAAAGGTCTGCCAGTTCAAGCGTAGTGATCTGCGTCAGTGTTCTGGCCTGGCTGATCCAGACTTTGGATATGCTGAGGGACAGCCCTGTGTGTTGCTCAAGATGAACCGGGTGAGTCTGAGTGAACGGATTAATGAAGAAATACCAAATATTTGTTGAAAACCTTTTCACCTTAAGGTCCATAGGTTATGTGCTCTCTAGGCCTGGCATCAGGTGAACCTGGGCTGACCCTGACCAACCTTTGCAAGGAAAGTAGTTCACTGTGTGCGTGCTGTATAATTGGCAAATTTTATTATTTTGCCAGCATTTGTATCCTCTCAAGCAAATTGCGCAGCTCACATTTACTGTAGGTTGAAGCCTAAAGAATCATAAGGTGCAATGAAATGAATAATTCCTCTCTTTAGTGTCTATAATTTCAGTTTAAATTTTACAGTTTCCCAGTACTGGTTAAAGAAAACTAAAAAATCCAACTACTATGGAATATCATTAAATTTGGACAATATTCCTTAAATTATGTGGTTTTTATTTTAGTAAAATTTAAATGACAATAAAAAATTTAATTGTAATTGGGCGTTGTGACGTCATTCTATGAAATTCGTGATGTTGGATGTTTTTTTGTATTCAGGTGCATGAAGCCTATTTACTCTGACTTCCGTTATTATTATTCATATTTCATTCTATTTGTATACGTACTGTAATTATGTTTAGACGTTGTTGTGACAAAGCGCAGCAGTGATTCACGTGACCGTGACGGTAAAAAAAAAAAAAAAAAAAAACCCAAGAGGCCGGAACAACTATTCACTGCTTTCCTTCTTTCTTCTGAGGTTGCATGACCCATGATGCATAAATGAACGTTTATTAATGCCTTTGTTTTTAATTTGTTAGTAAAATGTTAACAATATTCCTACTGCTGTTTATCCACTGACAGCCTACTCATTGAGACAAAATGATAATCATCCATCTCAGCTTTCCTTCATGCAGCCTATCAGAGATGCTGATCTGAGAGCCGCATCAGTGATCTCCATCAATCCTTATCCGTTTCTCTGTCTAAATGGTATGAATAACATCTGTGCCGAAAAACAAGCGGCAAAAATCACATGCAAATTAAGAGAGGTCTGACTCCACATTACCTTTGTTTGAATGGCTGCATTAGCATAGTTTGCCAGCCTAAAGGAGTGTCCAAATGAAAGACAGTTTATAAAGGTTTCTTCATGTATTTACTCGGGTCATGCACTTTATTACACAACAACGTCTTGCCTCCATAATTACGTACACGCATAAAATGAAGTAAGAGTAATAACGGGAGGCATAGCAAATAGACTTTGCGCCTAGACAATTCCATAAAGGCACCATCTTCCAAACTGTAGCCTTTCAGGCCTGTGTGTCAGTAAAACCATACCTCTGAAAGTGTAGTCACTTTCCCTCAGACTTGCAAAAATTACTTTGAAAAGTACTGGATTTTGCCTTAAATGGAATAGTAACATAACATGGAAATATTTTACTTAAATTTGGATTTTTCGTGAAATTGCCTTGAAAAAAGCACTAAGCAAGAAAATGTATTAATTGAGTTCATGTTTGTATTCTATCTTTCATCATTCTTGGAATTAATGTCACTGTGTTGTATTGATTTTTGTCTACATTGTCTGCATTTATTAAGGATTTTGCGATATGAGGTACAAAAATTCTTCTGCCTTTTTTTTTTTTTGGTTGTATTGTGTAGGTTATAGGTCTGATGCCGCTAGGAGAGCCATACATCAACTGCACAGCCAAGGTAAACCCTACCCCCTTCCTGCATGTGTATATGCAAATTATTACCAACCATGTTTGTAAAGCATGATGTTGTTGTTGTTATTGTTTTTCATTAAATTTAACGTACGAGTGTGTGTACTTTTTTTTTTTTTCAATCATGTGTTTGTATATGGTCTCTCTCCATGCTGCATTGGCAGTTCACTTGTGGTAAGAAATGAGGCCCAACCTCCCTGCTGTCACCAGGGACCTTGTTCTGACCCCTTTTCATAACATTGCTGCTGCTGTTTCGGCTCTTGTCCTCTACTGCTTGTGTCTGCCACTCTTTATTATTCCCTCATGCAAGACAACGGTGTACTGTATACCTTCAAACCCCCAGCTAAAGGAAGTTGGAGTTGGTTGGAACATATTGCCGAAGTTATTTATTTATTTATTATTAAGCAGTTAGCTGAATTAATTTGGTCAGTTATGTCTATTTTTTTATTTGAACAAACGGAGTAAGAAAATAATACATTTTGGATTATTTGGATGATCTTATTCCAGCTATATAATTGTGTTCGCATAAACAGGAAGGGTGCCCTATTCATGAGGATTTATTCACTTACTATAGTTTTGTAGTTTGAATACATTTAACATTATTAAAAAAGCAAAAATAAAAATAAAACCTTTTTATAGTTTTAGCTGGGGGAATCTGGCTAGTCACCCTACATCCCTATTAACCCTACAGTAGTCTAATGTCTTCCTTAGCTTTAAGCACCTCCCCCTTGATTACCTCACTGCAAACAGTAGTAATCTTTTTGAAGGTATACAAGGACAACAAGGACGGGTGCCCTATTCATTTTAGGAAAACCGGCTGTGTTCATACTGCTCCCCTGATTTCAACTTCTAACAGAGTTCGAGAGCTTGATTTTCCTGCAGGTTGCTCTACTGCTTTTAGCGCTTTAGTGCTTCCATTATTAATTGCATTAATCTGTAGATGAGTGGATTGTGTTGCTTGACCTAACTGACCACCAGAATGAATGACGATCTACTGACGCATCTTCCACAGTGACGATCCATTTCATGTCCAAAGCTACATATTAGTATATATTACATACAGTTGTGAGCGAACATGAAATAAATGCACACACTAGATATACAATATAATAGTATAACCAATTGTACTGCATTCTGCACAGTGTGTGTTTTGGGGTTAATACATTTGGTTTAAATGTATTTGCTGTTTTGTTGTGCTGGTGAGGCAGATTAAATTAGACTTGACTTTCCTTCCAGGTGAGCTGCTGTTTGTAGGAAGGCTAACTAAGGAACTACTACAAATGTGGATCAGCTTTTAGAAAATGAGAGCTGGAACAGTATATAAACTTCCTAATAATTACTCCTGATTACTTGACTACATCTGGCAAAAACATTCTTGGGGAAATTTGAGTGGTGTTACATGAAGTAAGACCTTAGACTTAAGGCCTTAGACTTCTGACAACTGACCGGAAGGTCCCAGGTTCAAACCTCAGCACCACCTAGTTGCCACTGTTGGGCCCTTGTGCAAGGCCCTTAGCCCTCAACTGCTCAGATGTATAGTAAGATGTAGTCTTTGGTCTGCCAAAGGCTTTATTTAAAATAAATAAATAAATTAATTAAAGAAATTAAAATAAAAAAAATCACATTGCAATTATTTCGACACGTATTGAAACACAAACAGTGATGTGTAGATATGAATGTTACCATTTAGTATTCAGTTGTATTCATCTAGACTAACAGCAAAAAATAGCCCAAATTATATGATTAAGATAATATTTGCCAATATTTTTTTTGTTCTTTAAAGAATAAGAAATACATACATTATTGACAACCCCTCTGTAAATCCCTAACTATGCGTTTATTACCTATAATAAATCGTGATCTTTTGCGATTGGATAATTGCACTAGTACATATCGCATGTTGGATTTTTATGCAATTTTTATTCAAATTCTCCAGCTCTAAAGATGAGTGTTGTAAAACCATGATCTGTTCAATAGGAAAGGATTAGCCATGTAAACGCTTGATTTGATCATTTCTGTCTTAATAGAATACATGTATTTTTTTCTGCATGTTTGCCCTACATGGGGGTAACATTAATTAACGGGTTTATAATGGGTTTCAGGGGGTAGGTTAAATTTTTCTGTTGCACTCTCATCCCGTTTTTAAATTTGTTGGAGCTCTATGTACTTCTAAGTGCACTGCTTGGTTAGAAGGAAAAGCAGAACCACATATATAGTTCCCATGATATTGGTCCATATCTGTCAACATCTTCTGTTGAACGAATTTAAAATGTTCTCAAAGGGGAAAACCTCTATTTTTTGACTGAGTAAACACTTCACAGTGGGCAGAACCATGTTGTGCATGTAAACACGCATCGGATCAACCTCCATGTAAACAAATAAACTGGAGCCTCTAATCAGAATTAGACTATGTAACTGCAGCTACAGTAAATCATAAAGTGAGCCAATGGATCTGCACATGATGTAGTGCAGATATCACATAAGGGATTTGCCCCCCAAAAATGTACTATTATGAATACACTACTGATGTTTTAAACAGTGACGACAAATTTATGTAAAGGAACATTTGAAGCACTTTTAAACACTTAAATACATGACCCAAAATATCCAAATAAATGAATGAAAATTCTGTCAGGTAATATCCTTTTTTTTTTTTTTTTTTTAACTCTGAGAGACTTTATTTCTACTGGTCCTGGTTTGAAGTTTAGCAAGCAAACTTGCATACAAGCAAATTTAAATAATCTAGCTTTTCATATCCTACAGGCAATTGTGTGTAATTCTATCTTTCAGTTTTCAGCATTTTTAAATGTATCTGATGTATCTCATTCAGTATATATGCTTTTAAGATGTGACCCTCATATGATCCACATATTACATGTTGTCATGTCATAACCTAATTACAAGGTTAAGCCTAACCCTTTGTATGCAACTCCCATTCTTACAGCCACATTGAGGCATTTGAAAAGCTGCACTTTTACTGCTGCTTACCTAAATCACTGCTTGTCATTGCAAAAAAAGATGGAAACGCGTATAGAAACAGGCATACCGGTGTTTTAAAGTGAAACAAATGCATTCAATTAAAGTGAACATTTTAATATTCTGAAGAGAAGAAAAATATAAGTCTTTTAACGGTATGAAAAAATAATATCTCTTGTCTTTTCTTATTTGGTTTCAAACTGTACCAAGAACAAAAACTTTTAAGGATTTAATCAAACCTGGTTGCAGTATAAATCACAGTCAAGCAGAATTTGCATTAGATGATAAGATGTTAGAACCTCTTTTAAAAAACAACAACAACAACAACAACAACTATAGAGTAAGTTAAGTAAAATAACATAAGGAATAACTGTGTTGACCATACATCTTTTTTCTCTGCTCAGAAAAATAAAAGTTCTTAAATATTGGTGTGAAAGCTAAAGGATGTATTCATTCACCAATATTTAAGAACTGTTATTTTTATTGCTGATGTCGTGATTCCATCATTTTGTTTAAAGATAAGCAGTTGGATATGAAGTGTTTTCAGACGAAAACACATCTGGTATTATTTGGCCATGCACAACAAAACTACTGGAATGTCTTATCTCTTGGTTGTGCATACTGTATGCCCAAGGAATGCGTGTGCATTGTAGTATGAGAGATGTATGTACTGAAGCTGTATTGTGTATTTGCCTTGCTGTACTGAACATGAATGCGAGACTGTGTGTACACGTGTGGGGGTAGAATAAGTATTTTGTGTTCCTAATGATATGTCAAGAATAGTAGCATATTGTTAAATTAACATATTGTTAATATGTGTTTATTGTTAAAAGTGTCACCTGGCCATCATCCAGTTGAGCTAGTCGAGTGAGAAGAGCCTGTTGCTATAGGCAACAGCACAGGATACATCGAGTGCCATTCTGAGTAAAGAACCGGAGTGCAATCTCACCCTTCCTCCACTTTGTTTCAGAGAGATACTCCTCTGCAGATGCAGTATTTCCCATCTCACGGCCACTTCGACAAGATGTACTTCCCCTACTATGGCAAGAAAGCACATGTGAGTGTCATAACAGAACTAAACCGAGTGATGCCAGAATCACCAGAAGAGTAACTGGTAATGCCAGTATGAGTAATATCCATAAGCCTGCTGTTGCTGGTGCACTAAAGCAGAATTTTGCATCCTCTACATCAGGAATGCTCAGACAATAGGCTGAAGATCACCCTGAAATGAAAAATAAAATACTGTTAATGTTAAGCTGACAGTTATTACAGTAAATATAAACATGACTAGAATAGTAGGTTACTTAAACCAGTGATCTGGTAGCCATGTCTGCTAGCAAAGCAGCTAATGTTAAAACTAGTGAGTCAGGTTTGCTAGCAAGCTAGCTATTATTAAGGTACCATCTATGGTGTGATTTTTAAAATCTTTGGTCAATTATATAGTGTGTATTGTGGTATTAAAAACCAAATCAGTGTTTGTTAATCTAGGGTTGTGTAGCATTTTAGCATTTTATTTTGTGCTACCATTTTATATACTGTTCTATTAAACGGAGTTTAGCAAGTGTTAGGCCTCGTTTCTTCAGATAGGAAGGTGAAAATTGCATCAGGTCAATACTTAACACAAAAAAGTTACCTGCTGAAATGGAGTAATTAGTGAGGCCATGGTTTTTGAGTTTTTGGGGAAAAAAACCTGTTAAACTAATTTTATACCTGAATAAGATATAGCATATCTGTTTAAAGCTCTGTAGGCATCGAGTCAAAAATGTGTGCATTCCTACTTTCTCTTTTTTTCTTTCTGCTACTTCCATCTTATGCAGTGATGTGATGAAACATTTGGACAGCATTACATTTATGTTTTAGAGGAAAGCGGAATCTAGTTGTAGGGTTTGTATACAAATGCCCAAGTATAATATCTGGAATATTTATCAGTTATCACATAATAAAATGTATGTGTGTGTGTGTGTGTATGTGTGACACACACTGTACATGTATATACTGTTTGTGATCATTATTATTTTATACATATTTCCCATGTTTTCTTTTGCAGGCTAATTATGTGCAGCCACTGGTGGCAGTGAAGCTGCAATTAAAGGAACAGGACTATAACACACTCCTGACCATCGAGTGTAAGGTGGAGGGCTCCAACCTGCGCAACAGTGACGAACGCGACAAGTTCCTAGGACGAATCACCTTCCGCGTCAAAGTGACCAAGTAACCTGGATTGCTCACTGGAGCTGCACGATGTCCATCGCTCGCATCCCAGTCCCACAACCCCGTCCTCCTTACACACATTTGCGTGAGCTAGCCCCTCGCTCCTCTCATGTCACACTACCTTCCGACACTTTAAGGGAGCTTGACATTTATCTGTACTGTACACTCAAGGTAGGTTCAAAATGAGGCAATGGGCTGCTCATATAGTAATTTGTGTGGTATATATATAAATATTTAGATTACAAATTATCACCTCTTCCCTTTTACCCACAAACCCCTTCACTGGAAAAATTAATACAAGTAAGTGCACATTCAACCGCCTTCAAACCATCTCTGTAAGACACAATGCTAGTGACATCGTGCAGGAAGCAGGGACCTGTAAATAGATGTGTCAGAGCATAGAGTTTTATGTCTATTCCCTCCTATAGTGCTGTGCAGCCTGCTGTGTATGAGTGGGAGAGAGAATGAATGTATGTACGTATGTATATGTGTATGCGAGTGCCATTATGTGAAGTCTATATGTACATATTTAATGGATTTTAAAGACACTTTTTTTTTCTGTATCATCACTCTCACTATGTCTGACTGCTGTAAGAAATTAAGGTTATAATATTATATATGTAATAAGAATTGTAATTTAAGATTTTGGAGAAATAAAAGATGTTATTAAGGGCAGGTGGGGCGGGAAAAGTCTATCAACCTCTTTTTTTCGAAATCCATCCACCATCTGAGGGAAGTGATTTTTTAAAACCTCTGCAGAAACTGTACTTTGTGCAGATGCCTTAAGATCTGTATGGAAAAAAATTCAAATAAAGGAGATTTTAAACATGGACACAGTTGTGTTTACAAGTGATTTAGTTCCTTACAGGCTTTTGGCTCATAAGTGCTTCCAGAAAAATCAATTGAGGGTTGCCAAGTATGCATGACCAAAGCAGCCAATATGGCTTTCAAAATGTTTGCTCAGCATTAACAGCCCATCACCCAGACTTTAACTGCAGTAATAAAAACGATTCTTTAAAAAGCTTTCTACCTTATATCAGACTAGCTATAAAAAAAAAAAAAATATATATATATATATATATATAGGCCACTCTCATACAAAGTTATTTTTTCATGATAGAAAGAACAATGCCAGTTTTTGAGAAGTAAATCATTTTGATGTTTAATATATTGTTTCTGCTGTTTTTTGGTCATGGTTGTGATGGATCCAGACCTTGCTCTGTAAACACTGGATGCAAGTCATGGCTGGGACGCCTGTCCATCACAGGGTACTATGCACAAACCTTCACAGACAATTTGGTGTAGACATTTCAGCTTTTGACATGTTTTGAACTAAGAATGATCTAATGACTTAATTCTGTGAGGTACCAGTGCTACCCACTTTGCTATCATGCCAGTATTTAATAGATAAAATTGGTATAATCCAATTAGTATAATGTATGCAAAATCTAACAAGAAGGATGGCAGTAATTCAGTTCTGCAGGGAATAAAAATTGTCACCAATTCTTAGCAAATTATATAAAAAAATATGAAATGCTGCCCCCTGTCGACCAAATATTTTTGTTTCACAATTTGGAAAACATTTTTGTTGAATGAATAGCTTTTCCAAGGCATTCTTTTTCAATGTTCTTTAATTTCAGTAACAGGACTAAGAAAACTAGGATCAATTAATTGTCGGGCAAACAAAAAAGTCAAAACATTATTAGCAAGTTCGTGATATGCCGGAATGTGAACTCGCCTTCAATGTTTGTCAGATAAATGTGTAGATTTGAACAGTTTGCTGTGAATCTTTTACTTCGCGTTTACTAGAAATCAAAAACAAAATCCTTTGCTTATGTTCTATCGTAAGGTGGCTTTCTGATTTTTGTTTGGGGGGGGGGGGGGTTCTTCTAGGTTTTTGTGAAAAACAATAATTGAACATGATGTGAGCAATAAAAAGAAAAGAAATAAAAATACAAATAACAGCACTAGGTGGTGAAACCCTAAAACGTACAAATAAATAAATAGTAGTAATAATTTTTTTTATTATACACACTGTACATTTGTGTGTGATGCCAGAAACAAGTCTTGAGGAAATCGTGTGCTGTGTTTAAAAGCTAATTACAAACAAAAAAGCAATTTTAGTCATTTAATCTCCCTTTCTTCTGATAAGAATCACATTATTGCACAGTCAGAAGTTTACACTGCTGTGTTAACAAACAGTGGCTGATACAGTTACAATCACTGAAGGTGACCCATGTTGGCATGGAGTTAAAGCTGATCCTGACTGAGGCTATGATTAAAAAAAAAAAAGTTAGGAGTAGCTCCTATCTGAAAGTTTTTTTTGTGTGTGTGTAAAACATCATACCATATGCAGGAAAGCACCTAGTTCTTGTAACCGTTTTGAGGAACATCACCAACGAACCAGGCTGGCAAGCCTACCAAAAAAAAAAAAAAAAAAAAAAAAAAAAACCCAGCCATCAACACAGTTGTGCTGGACAAGACCAAAACTCCTGTTCCGTGTCTTTTTAACTCTCAGTGCTTAGGAGAATTTAAGGTCATCTCTTTGTCAGATGGCCAGACGAAGCAGTCTGGAGTCGTTAGAGGAGCAACTTCGCTGCCCCGTGTGTTTGGAGGTCTTCTCTGAGCCACTTATGTTGCAGTGTGGCCACTCGTACTGCCGCAGCTGTGTGCGCTCTTTGGACATGGATCCTCTGGGGCAGCTCCAGTGCCCAGTGTGTCGCTGTGCCGTGGATGGAGACAGACCTCCACCTAATGTGGCGCTGGCACGCATAGTGGATGCCTTACGGGAGATTAGTGAACCAGGTCAAGGCCCTCCAGAGACATGCAACCAACACCATAACCCCCTCAGTCTGTACTGTGAGGAAGATCAGACACTGATCTGCGGACTCTGTGGAAGCATAGGAAGCCACCGGGCGCACAAGGTCACCCCGATAAGCAGCGTCTACAGTCGAATGAAGGTAAAATATTCTTAGTATTTAAGCCAATTAATTTTCCATAATGAGGTATCATTAAGTTACCCAAGAAATTCCATGAGTTCAACACTTCTTGAGAATACACAAAGTAAGAGGATGTTCAAAAGATTCCTAAATGTTTAGTGCAAAAAAAGAGAGAAAAAGAAAGATGTGTTACTATAACCCTCTTAACTTCCAAATCTGTTTTTGAAAAATAATACAACTGGAAGGATCTAAAAAGCAACTCGGAGGACTTTAATTAAATAATGGGGTGGTCATACAATTTTTTTTATAAAAAGCATTTAGATTATCTAAAAATGTGTTATTAACTCATGTACTACCAATGTAAAAAATCACATCATCTGTTTTGAAAAAATAATACATTTTAAAAAGCATCTGTCCATTAAAGATTAACACTAAAACTATAGGGGAACTTATGGGGAACTGTCCCAAAAAAGTCAGCATTTCAGAAGAGTCAAAGTTAAAAAATGAATAAAATATCTAAAGGAGGTCTCTTTCCTGGCTGTTTGGCTGGGATGTCTATGTTGTTGTGTGCTGGGGAATAAAATTATGTAAAGTACTGGTGAATCATTGTTTCTTCTGTAATTGGATTTTCAAGAGCGCAATTTAATTTCCTCTCATAATCAGTCTGCATCAAAAAGACACCACTGAACACACTTTTGCCATAAGAATGGACTGGTTATTTTCATCCACATGGAAAAAGAAAAATAATGAAAGTAAGTATGCAATATAATGCATTGGAGATTCCCCCCCCCCCCCCCCTTTCCTCAGGAGGACATTTCCTGTCTGGTGACTAACTTTCAGACGCAGAAGAGAAAACTGGAAGAGCAGATTTGTAAAATGGCCTACAACAAGTCTCGCATTACCGTGAGTTAACTCGATTATGTCAGGGTTAGGTGTAGGTCTTTCTGTACAATAATATGTGATCAAAAAATGAAATACTTCTATGACTGTTTAATCTAATATCCTAATTGTATGAATTCCTGCAGAATGAGTCGGATGTGCTTAAATGGGTGGTGCGGAAAGAGTTTGGGGAATTGCGACACTGTGTGGAGCTTGAGGAGGCTAGCTTCATGAAGAAGGTGGAGAACACTGCCTCTACTCTCATCTCCTCCATCCAGACCCAGGCTGATCACATGAGCCAACTGCTGGCCAAGTTTCAGGAGGCTGAGGCCACACTAGAAGCCCTGAGCAATGAGAGCCATCTGGACTTTATCACTGTGTGTGAATTTTCATAAAACCACCCATGAAGCTGTTCATAACAATCACAAAAAACGTCACAGTATCACTACGGATAAGTGAAAACCTGATCCTAGACCAGCACTCTTTTTTAAAAATTCTCTTAAATCCTGCAGTATTACAGTATACTCTGTAGTCAATGTGGGCTTTAAAACCTTGATACTCTAAGTGTATTTACACAATGAAGTCATTCAGGAACAATGCTACAGTATAAGTTTACTGGAGAGATAAAGTTTTATGTATACAACAGATACCACTACAATGAAGAAATTTGTAGTGTGAGTTTAGTTTATATTTGAATCATATCCAGTACACAATCCATTATTTCCCCCCAATACTGATAACACAGTATTTAACATTCAAAAAGGAATGTTTAAATGTTTTGACTTTTAAAATTAATTATATAAAAGAAGTTTTTACTGTATATGTACACAAATATTCATTTTTTACCTAATATGTTTTGCCTAACTGGTTTTGTATGACCAGTTAGATTTTTTGACGCAAGACAGAATTTAAAAATCCACCTTTTCATGCGCTCATCTTCATTATACTAAAGAGTAATATTTATTCATTTTATAATTTTCTGCCAAATTCACTGCCTTGTATTTGTTTTTATTTTTCAGAAATATGGCTTTATTGCCCCAAGGTAAGCAAGACATATATATATACATCCCACAGAAATAACCTTATTACCAGGTTATCAATTATATACTAATAAATATACTGGTGACCGGATCATGGGCACTCAAGGATATGGGGAGCACAAACCAGTCTGTCTGGTCCAATTCCATAGACAAGCCAATCTAACACAATTTGCTGAAAAAGTCAATGTTAATTCCCTAGATCTCAGTCCGACTGAGCATCCATAGGACATGCTCAACAATTCCACTCCATGGAGGCCCCATCCTGAAATAATAATTGTATCTTATAATATATAGTAGAATGCATTATAACATGGATCAGATAATAATAATAATAATAATAATAATAATAATAATAAATATTAATAATAATAATTATTATTATTATTACTATTATTATTATTATTATTATTATTATTATTATTATTATATGCGGGTGTGAGTGTTGACCCTAGGTCCTACCACGGTCATATCAATGGGAATAAATACAATGATCACATACAATTGGTCTTCACTGTCCTAGATGGAGGGATGGAGTACACAGATCAACCCATTGCTGCAAAACATTATGACCAGTATAGTGTGGGTTCCCCAGGGCAGCTATGGCACCTTAGTGCATGACTCTGCAGGGCCTCTGAGGTGTGCTTTGGTGTCTGGCTACGGGATTTAGGCAGAGGATCCTTTGGGTGCTTGAGCAGATTGGGATCTGGGGAGTTTGTAGACCAGGTCAGGCCCTGTGCATGGCAGGATGTGGTGCACTGGGTGTTCTAGTGCCTTTCTCTTTTAGCCAGTTTTTTTTTTCCTTTTTTTTTTTCTGTTGGATCAGACCAGGTAGGCTAGCCTTTGGTCGCCACATGCATAAATGAGCCTTGGGTGTCCATGACCACTAAATATCTAACCATATATAACTACATATATAAAATCACCATGTACTAAACAGTCATTTAACAGGGAACGGACTGATCATATTCTGCCTCTTCTTCAGTGATCCAAGAACTATCCTTTGCTATACTCAAAGCTTCATGTGACGTTTCAGATTTAGAGAAGGCCAGCAGAGAGAACAGAGAGAGGAGAGGACCTACAGCTCCATCAGCTTTAACCCAGGCTTTAATCACAGTGATATCAAAATGACTGTGTGGAAGAGATTACACAGAAGAGTTTTACCGGGTAAAGAGTGGATTCAATCAGTGCTGAAAATGAGCAGTTATCCAAATCAAAATTCTTATTAACATTTTCTAGTACACATAATCACATTTCCGTTATAAATAGGAAAATGATAACAATAACAGCAAAAAACAGGTCATAATCATCACATCAAACACCAGAATGGAGGAAAAACGTGATCTCCAGGAGTATTTCAGAAACTGCCGATCTGCTGAGATTTTTATATACAGTAGTTTAATTGTTTATAAAGAATAGTTTCGAAAAACAGTGACTAGCATTTTCGTGGGCAGTCATGAGAGAGGTCAGACAAATATGGCCAGACTATTTCAAGCTGACCAGAAGGCTACAGTAACACAAACAGCCGTTCCGTACAGCTGTGTTAAGCAAAGCAGCATCACAGTACATACAACACTTTGAACCTTGACTTGGATGGGGCACAGCTGCAAAAGACTTCCAGTCTTATCTGGTTCTACCACTGTAATTTGATGATTGCTCCAGTAATGTGTTTATATTCGGTCAGTGCCATTTTATTCCTTTATTTATTGAATTACTAAGATACAGGACATTGGTTTGACATGCGTAACACGTCAGCCCTACTTTATATCATCCGTGAATGGATCACTGAGCATCGTGTTATTAAGGTGGCTGCCCAGTATTGACACTGACATGGCAGTGAGAATGAAATACAGGCGGGTATTGATGCTTTGGATAAATGCTTAAATATAAATACTCTACCCATTTTCACAGCTCCTGAAAGTCTGAAGTTTGACCCTCTCACAGCTCACCCCATGTTGCAGCTCAGTCAAGACCACACCAGTGTGGAATGTGGAGTCCTCGTCAACCGCCTACCCAACAATCCTGAGCGTTTCAGCTACAGCTACTGTGTGCTGGCCAACCGTGGCTTTTCCTCAGGCAAGCACTACTGGGAGGTCCAGGTGGGAGAGAAAACAAAATGGAGGATGGGGTTGATCAAAGGGACTGCTAGCCGCAAGAGTAAGCTACCCAAGAGTCCTGAGGGTGGAGTGTGGCTGATTGGTCTGAAGGAGGGCAGGGTGTATGAGGCTTTCACCACTCCTCGAGTCATTCTGCCCCTCATAAGACAGCCACGCCGCCTGGGGGTTTTCCTGAACTATGACAGAGGAGAGGTGACGTTTTATAATGCAGACAGTCCTGATGAGCTGAGATTCATTTATTCCTATCAGACTGAGCTGCAGGGGAAGGTCTACCCGCTGTTTGATGTGTGCTGGCATGAGCGTGGGGCAAACAAGCTGCCTATCTCCCTGCCACGACCAATCATTGATGGAGATTAGCCTAGAAGCAGTAATGGTTATGGTGATAAATCTGTAGGATAGTTTACCTAAAGTATAGTGTTATGATGGGACTATTTAGACAGAAAATGATATTTCTATATTCCTTTAATAAGCTGCTGGAAGTTTCAAATCATTTTTACTTTTCCTGATTTCCGTGTTTGTCGAGCAGCCTTCAATCACAGCGTCAGGCCGGAGAAAATCTACACATAGGGCTAGGAAATAGTTTTCCTTCCAAATTCATTGACATAAAACGTGAACATTAATTAATTTAGTTTATTTTGCTAACAAACAATCAAACAAAGCAATTAACCAACTCAAAACAAACAAATAAATATAGAAATTTCATAAGAATTAATGCCTTTTTAAAACTTATTTGCCCACGATTTACCTATTTATCTTTACAGCACGTGATGAGGAACAATGTTCCTATGTTATTAAATATTAAATATTATTACATTTCAGAATTGTACGTTCGCTACGATGGACTGGTACCCCGTCCAGCCAGTGTTTTCCCCGGCCTCCTCTGGGATAGGCAAGCCTAAACATCCTTTAACAGAATTTTGTTCATCAGCAGGGTCACAAACTTAATAGAATTTGAAAAAGTTTAAATTGATTAACATTTATATTAATGTAATCATTATAATGTGAATGTACAGTAGAAGCTACTAATAAGTTCAATAATCTCATGCCTTACATTATAGTTAAATATAGACTTTTTTTCTATAATGAGACTGTTTTGTTAATTGATACTAAATAAAATATATAGTTTAATATTTTGTAGTATCTTAATAACACAGTTTTAAATGCAATGATTACAAATGTATTGTTGTGTAAATTATATATCCTAATTAATGGCTTTTAATTAAAATGTTGTTGACCGCTGAGAAGTGTCTGTCCCCTTTACATTATTTGCATTTTTCTTGCTATGAACAAAATGGTTCGTTTTATTTCCTCTAACAGGTTATATGTCGCACTGATTTTTAAATAGAAAATATTTTTAAGGGTTTGTAATTTTTCAAGTTTCTCCTACACCAGGGGTGTCCAAATCCAGTCCTGGAGGGCCAGTGACCAGCACAGTTTGTAATTCACCAACACCTAAACACACCCACTGAACCTAGTAATTAACAGATTAGTTAAATTAGCTGTGTTTGAGAAGAAGAAGCACCAAACTGTGTTGGACACTGGCCCTCCAGGACTGGATTTGGACACCCCTGTCCTACACGGTAACTGACATATTCTAAACCCGCACTGGCTGTGATCGACCACTAGATGGCAGTGTTGGTGTATCTGCATGGCACACAAGAAAACGCCTTGCTGTTACACAATCACCGAGCATTGTACAGCATAACCAACCAGCATTCTGTGTGAACTAGAAAGTCTCTTTAGAATTAATCGAATTCTAATCTCAAGAGTGAATACAGCATATAAATGTCCAACAAAACATCCCAGGTGTGAAGTTAGATTAGCTGTATATATCCATGGAGCCTCTGTCATGTTCACGTGTATTGTTCCTCAGTAATAAATCTCTCAAATCCAAGGCAGCTGAATCACTGATAAGATGAAAATGTACAGTGTGTGTGTGTGTGTGTGTGTGTGTGTGTGTGAGTGTGTGTGTGTGTGTGTGTGTGTGAGTGTGTGTGTTCACTCCTGGCTGATTAGCAATTTATTAACCACGCTCACTGCACAGGATGAGTTCTCTTCTCATTATACTCCTTCCTTAGACAACTCTCTCTCTCTCTCTCTCTCTCTCTCTCTCACACAGTGGAGAAAAGTAATAGAGGATTCATCTGGATGAAACAAAAGGGCAAATACACAGCACTTCAGTGAGATGTTTTAAATAAAACACCAATCGATATATTAACAGAACAAGTGAGACCTTTCCCTGAGGCCCAGAGCTTCCTCTGCTTTCCCCTTTCTCCACCCACTCACTCGCTCTATGGGAATAATGGATCACTGGCTTCCAACAAGCTAGAGGTGTTGCTATGGCAATACTATGACAACGCCTCAGCCCGTCTCCTTGGTGATTGTATGACCAGTGCAGAGCATCAAAGTTCCAAAGCACAAAGACATGGACAATAAAGAGGGTGTCCAGGAAAATAACATTTCATTCATATATATAAATCTTTTCCTCTCATGTTTATATGTACAGTATGTTTATATACAGTTAACTGCTGGATATTAATCTGTGCTGTCTGTGCTGTGGCAATATATATGTATTAATTACACTCACCTAAAGGAAGGATTATTAAGATCACCATACTAATACGGTGTTTGACCCCATTTCGCCTTCAGAACTGCCTTAATTCTACGTGGCATTGATTCAACAAGGTGCTGAAAGCATTCTTTAGGAACGTTGGCCCATATTGATATGATGGCATCTTGCAGTTGATGGAGATTTGTGGGATGCACATCCAGGGCACGAAGCTCCCGTTCCACCACATCCCAAAGATGCTCTATTGGGTTGAGATCTGGTGACTGTGGGGGCCATTTTAGTACAGTGAACTCATTATCCTGCTGGAAGTAGCCATCAGAGGATGGGTACATGGTGGTCATAAAGGGATGGACATGGTCAGAAACAATGCTCAGGTAGGTCGTGGCATTTAAACGATGCCCAATTGGCACTAAGGGGCTAAAGTGTGCCAAGAAAAGATACCCCACACCATTACACCACCAGCCTGCACAGTGGTAACAAGGCATGATGGATCCATGTTCTCATCCTGTTTTACGCAGATTCTGACTCTACCATTTGAATGTCTCAACAGAAATCGAGACTCATCAGACCAGGCAACATTTTTCCAGTCTTCAACTGTCCAATTTTGGTGAGTTCGTGCAAATTGTAGCCTCTTTTTCCTATTTGTAGTGGAGATGAGTGGTACCCAGTGGGGTCTTCTGCTGTTGTAGCCCATCCGCCTCAAGGTTGTTCGTGTTGTGGCTTCACAAATGCTTTGCTGCATACCTCGGTTGTAACGAGTGGTTATTTCACTCAAAGTTGCTCTTCTATCAGCTTGAATCAGTCGGCCCATTCTCCTCTGACCTCTAGCATCAACAAGGCATTTTCGCCCACAGGACTGCCGCATACTGGATGTTTTTCCCTTTTCACACCATTCTTTGTAAACCCTAGAAATGGTTGTGCGTGGAAGTCCCAGTAACTGAGCAGATGTGAAATACTCAGACAGGCCCGTCTGGCACCAACAACCATGCCAAGCTCAAAATTGCTTAAATCACCTTTCTTTCCTATTCTGACATTCAGTTTGGAGTTCAGGAGATTATCTTGACCAGGACCACACCCCTAAATGCATTGAAGCGACTGCCATGTGATTGGTTGATTAGATAATTGCATTAATGAGAAATTGATCATCATACTATATTTTTTGGCTGACTCTGTATAAGAAAAATATTATTTTGATATTATTATTATTATAATACAGATTTATTTATTATATATAGTGTGTATGGAAAAATAGAATATCTAAATAAAAGAAAATGTGTGTGTGTGTGTACAGGCACAAAATAAATGAAATATCAACATAAGAAAAGTCACAAACTGAGTTGATCAATTGAGTTTCTCAATTGTTGGCCTTCTTTGTAATAAGTGTTATTACACAAAAAAGGAATTTAATTTAAAAACAGATATCCACAGTATGACAACATTCATTTTAATAATAGAGGACACATGAATAAGAGTGTGCTTGACTTATGTCACATGTCTGGGGTGGGTACATGAGTGGTGGATGATTTATTGCTGACTTGTAGGCCTTGGGCTTATTTAAGAAGAGCTTTGCTGATGGCTGTAGACAGGCTGATCAACACAGTTATCAGTCTACTGACCTTGTGTTCCCATCTGGCCAGAACAAGATACATGAAGGAATTAAAAAAATATCCTTTTTTTTTTTTCTCAAAAGGGTGTATGCTTCTTAAATAAACTTCAGCCAAGTAGTTGCTTAAGCACTAAAATTATCGATAGCAGAATGTAAAAGTTACATAACAATAACATGACAGGTTGTGTTGTTATAAGATAATTAATGGAAAGATGTGTCGTCAGTCACTGTTCACGTTACACCCTGGAGTGTTTGTTCCTTTTATACCGCAGCAATTTGTCACAATTACAATCTATTTATAGCTATGGTTCATTTTTTCTTCATACATTGACAATATTCTATAATTAATCTTCTATAACATTATATAAATGACAATATTCTAGATAATAATCTGTTTTAGTACATAATCCTCTTGACTTTGTTTAAATAGTGTTAAGTTGAGTTGCAGTCAGTTTTAACTGATTTTTTATATACTTACAGTAAGTTGCAATGTCTTAAAATTAAACTTAGCTTGAACATAAAGACTAGTTTAGGCACAGAAACAACACCGACCCATTCCCCAAAAGGATTTTTAACATGTAAATGAATGAATGAATGAATGAATGAATGTTGTTTTTGTCTTCGATGAATGAGACATGGTAAGAAGGTACGGTGTTAATTTTTTTTTGCTTTAGATGCGTCAATCTGCTACCAACAGACAGGCTAACAGTACACAATATCCTGGTCCAACCCCAACATATGTTGATCAAATACGCCTACCCCACGTCACTGGATTCTCTGTTGTTCCTTCCAGTCTGGACCGGAGACAACACCCGCTGTCTCTACATGACGGCAGGGTTGAGCTAAAGAAAAGGGTCAAACTGCTAAAAGCTCGGAGACTGTGCCCCTGCTTCTTAGCATGAACAGTCGGTTAGTTTTACAGACCTGAGTGATGATATACAAGCCCCAACAGTATGCTTCATTACTCCATTAATTATTGACCTGAATGCATGTCGGTGTAATTTATAGCTTTCCCTAGTGAATCTATTTGGCAGTGACCAGCTAGAGTGGAGATGATATACAGTAAGGTCATCACAAAGACCGTTGAGATCAGACCAGGTTAGGAAGTAGGACATGTAATTCTTTAAAGGTTTTTTTTTTTCCCTTTCATTTTCGTTTACATAATGGCTTTAATGTGTTTAGATTCTGCTTCGGTTATTTCCAGTCCAATCAGTGTGTCCTTGTTCAGGATGAGAGCCAATTGACGCAAATTAATCTATGTCTTGGTGCAGATCCAGCTTCCCACTCCGCTGTGCAGAGAGGGTGGGGTTTACACTGCAGAACATTATTTACATAAACGCTGATAAACTCAGATCCTGAAAGGCTTCAGTCTGCTTTCTTTTTTTGAATATGGAAAATTTAAACAAAAGATATCAGCAAATGTGTTTTGTGTGAAACTTTTGTCCATTTCTACACTTGTTTTTATTTGTGACATCTACATTTGCTAACTGTCCTTAGACATTTCAGATATTTTCTTCCATTCACATATTTTATTTTATATACTGTATTTATAGCAAAGCAATGGAATTGTTTCTATGAAACCTGGACAAAGGTGCAAGTGGTGAGTTAATGTCATTATAAATAACAACAATAATAATAATAATAATAATAATAATAATAATAATAATAATAATAATAACCAGTATATAATCAGCAAGGATGAAATAAGAATAACAATTACCCTTACTCTTTGTCAGTTACACAAATCTGCAAACAGACACACAAAATCTGCTGCTTTACTTTGGAATCTTACACTGGTGATCAGTTTCAACAAGACTCAACTACCATTAACGGAGCACAAGAAGATAAACAAAGCACCATCCTGATGTTTAAATATATTTGTGTATACACACACATATGTATATAGACAGTATATTTAAACATTGGGGCGGTGTTTAGTTTATTTTCTTGTGCTCTTGTGCTTAGTATTGCCTGCATGTTTTTTTTTCCATGTTTGGCTTCATTTTGTTTATTAAATAATAGCACAGTGGAAAAAAGTTATATGTTGTTATTCATCTGAAGTTGTATTTGCCTAAAACAGTAAGACCCGTTATGGTCCGATCATTTTTATTGTGGTTTTACCCCCCAAAAAACGGGGGGTACTAACCTTTACACACTGACTTTGTATGTGTGTATGTATTATGTATGTACTGTATTTATATACCGTATGTATCGTTCCAATAAGCTTATGCAATATCTTAACATTTACGTCCATTGAGAGCCGCATTCATTTTTCTACAAGATCTCAAATTTATAGTGGAAAAGTCGAACCATTGCACAAAGTCTCCTCCAGCACATCCCAACGATTCTCAATGGAGTTAAGTTCTGGACTCTATGGTGAACCACACTTTCACAATTTAAGCTGAATGAATCTCAGCATTGAAATCTTGTAATATGCCTGTTCCATCAGGGACGAAAGAAATCTATTGATGGGGAAAAAATACAGGTCATTCAGTACATTTAGGTACTCAGTTGACCTCTTTTTTTTTGTGGCACATAATGTTGCTGAACCTACACCTGACCAACAGGAACAAACCCAGATCATACAGTAACACTGCCCCCACTGGCTTGTTTGGTAGGCACTACGCGTGGTGAACCATGGAGCATTGGAAAAAGATCATGTTGTACAGTATGAGTCCAGATTTACTCCGTTCCAGAGTGATGGGCACATCAGAGTAAGAAGAGAGGCAGATGAAGTGATTCACCCATCACTCTAGAACAGTGTAAATCTGGACTCCTCAGAGCACCTGATGCTCCACAGTTCATTCTTTATACCGGCTGGCAAGTGGAAGCCCCTTTTCTGATTATCCTCACTAATAAGTAGTTTTCTTAAGGCTACACAGCTGTTTAGTACGGATCCCATGAGCTCTCTTTGCTTAGTGCATGTAAAAATGCTCTTAATTTGACTTTTAAACATATCCGTATTCTAATGTTTTTTTTTTTAAATAATTTTTTATGATTTGATTTCACCAACTGTTTCTCCCCTCACACTCAGTTTTTCTGACCACATTTCTTCTTAAAGATGATGGTTCACCACAATCCTTCCAGGTTATAATGGTATGTTTTACTCTTCCTAACTCAATTCTAGTAGTTTCGACAATCTCCTTAGTCGTTTTCTTATCTTGATGCAGAACAATAATTTGACCTTTTTGAAACGAGTTTCTCTCTCACACGAGCATGGACGAGAGGAACAAATGTCTGGAACAATCGTGCATTTAAACAAATACCATTGTGGATGGAAAAAAAAAAAGAAGTGTCCACACATGGTTGTGATTTTTTCCCCATCTTTATTTATAAACAAAAAAAGAATGGGGGAATACAATCTCATGTTTTCCATGCATATGTTTGTGAGATGGTGGTAAAAAAAAAAAATAAAAAAAAAATCTAAATCAATCCACTTTGAGCCTATACAGCAATGCCATGATGTTTATGTTTAAAATGGAACAGGTAAGATGTTCCTGCCATTCAAGCTTGTCTTTGTGTGACTGTTTGCCTCGTGTAATCTCTTCCCTTTTACACCCCCCATGCCTAAACATTTGATATTTAAATTTATGGCACTTTGTATAGTGGATCCTCCACCTGACGCACATGAAGAGAGAGAGAGAGAGAGAGAGAGAGGAGGGGTGATAGAGGAGGACAGAGGGAAGAGTCTGCAGGCTGATTTACTGATCGGCGTATGTTGTGTGTTGCTGAACAGCTTTCAGAGGCGGAAGCGGGACAAGACGGAGACGCGCTGGCTCGAGAGGTAAACGCTTGCTGTGTGTGTGTGTGCGCGCGCGCGTGCGTCTGACATCAAAATTTGTTGTAATCAGCCGTCAGTCAGGGTTTAATAAGGGGGGTATGTGAATATGTGTTTCAGCTCGGTCGGGAGAGGAGATGGCTTAGCAGTCCCACATGCGTGCGTGCAGAGGTGGAGTGAGTGAAGCGCGCGGCTGCTCGCCTTTCCCCGGATCTCTGTCTGCACCATGAGCGTGGCTCTGCAGGACCTGCGGAACAACGTAAGTGCTGATCGTCGCTGTCCAGCTGTTGCCCTCCGTATCGCCTCATCTCGCCTTAGAAATCGGTGTGACCTTCTCTAGGCACCGTCGGTGCTTGTGCAAAGAACAGCAGCGCTGCAGGGACGAAGACAGGCTAGCCACTGCGTAGCGTAGCGCTCTTGTTTTTCCTGTCTTGTGCTCCATGCTTACGTGATTAGGCTGTAGATCTGAACATGAACATGCACTACTTTTCTCTGATGTCATGCGTCGAATCTGTGCCGCAGTGATTTGCTGAAACGTCGTCGCTGTCCAACGTGAAGATGACGTTTATGTAACGACACGCTATCGCATTCCAAACACGACGGCGTATCCTCTATCGTATATCCTATATCCCCTACGACTTGTTGCTCGTTAAACGAGCCGCAGCGTGCTGCCCGTGCGCTGTGTTGTGCTCGCGCCTCGAGTCCTACAGCGCGCGCTTCTTACTGGCTGCTGACTAGAGGCTACGTCAGCTGAAGTGGAAATAATTGACATTTGGTATCCATGGTGACCAGTACAGGGCGAGGTTCCGTTAGGATAGACGCTGAATACTAATATTGTTTTGAAACCTTATTGAAATGTTTACTAAAAGGGGGCCTTAAATTATTACTTAATTAGTCATTGCCTGTGACCTTTGACCTCTCCTATTTTAGTCAAGGTGCAGATGTAATGATCAGTGTTGTAATCTCTATACGTTGATCAGCCATAACATTATGACCACCTGCTTAGGCCACTTAAAAGATAATGATCTGTGTGTCCTGACACCCTTTTGAGGAAGCATTAATCTTTTCCTCAATTTGAGCTACAGAAGCCCTTCTATTGGATAGGACTACACAGGCCAGGCTTCGCTTCCCATGTGCATCAGTAAGCCTTGGCCACCCATGATCCTGTCGCCGGTTCACAGGATTTCCTTTCTTGGATCACTTTTGGTAGATTGTGATGACTGCAGACCAGGTACATCCCACAAGATCTGCAGTCTTGGAGTTGCTTTGAAGCAGTTATATAGCCACCACAATTTAGCCCTTGTTACAGTAGAAGCAGATGCAATTTTTCATGCCAATGGCACATGGAAGTGGGTGGGTATATTAGCCAACAAGTGAAGGTTTTTTCCCTGAAGTTGATGTGTTGATAAGGAAACAGAAAGAATGAGCAAACATAAGGGTTTGACAAGGGCCAAATTTTAATGGCTAGATGACTGGGTCCAAAACTGCAGCTCTTGTGGGATGTGTTCCTGGTCTGCAGTGGTACCAAACGCAGTGCAAGGAATTAAAACCAGTTAACCGTTAAAAGGGTCAAGGGCACTTGTGGAGTGAAGGCTGGTCCATGTACTTTGATCCAACATAAGAGCTACTGTAGCTCTGATTGCTGAAAAGGTTAATGCTGGTTCCAGTAGAAAGGTGTCAGAACTCACAGGTCATTGCTGTTTTGGTGGCACAAGGGGCACCTACTCGATATTAACTGGGTGGTTGGTTGGTAATGTTATGGCTGATTTATGTACTGTATATAAAACCGATATTCTGTTTGTTTGTATGGATGGGCGGTGTTTGTGCTGGTAAGCCTCAGGCAGCGTCATTATCAACTTTTACATCACACTTTGAGCATGTCACAGGTGTTACTCACCGACTATAACAATAGGCAGAAAATGGGTATGTCAGGCAGAGGTCTTCTTCTACTTCTTGGTTGTTTAACAGCGGTTGGAATCTAGTAGTACTGCCAACTGTAGGTCTTAAAAAGTTTTTATTTGTCGTCGTCTTACTGAGTTCCGTCTTACTGGAATCTAATCTCTTTAATAGCTCGTAATTATTAATGTTTTCGGTATTTTTGCGGATGCTGACCACATTAACATGCCATGTTTGTCATTTGTAGCTAAGAAGCGGATGAGTCCATGCAGTAACCCAATTAGCTTAGTGTCCAAATAGCCACAGGGACATTTCATGCTTTTCTTTATTATCTGCATGAGCAGGATCATTGAGGGGACAAGGGAAATGGCTTTTTGTTTGTTTGTTTGTTTTTCAAATTTCAAAGTAAACCCAAGGAAAGGAAGAAAAACTACATATTCTGATGAGGAAAAACTTGATATAAATTCCCAAAATGAGGTCTATAGATGTTTCTGCTTTGTCTAAGCAGGCCTAAACAAAGAATCACCAAAATCAAACATAACCGGTTCGTGTCCTTTCTAGCGTTTAACACACAATGGAACGTCAGTAAGAATGTATGACAATGCCTGCAAACAATGAGGAAATAATTTGACAATCAAATGCAAAAATGAAATGCTTATATTTCTCATTTTTACTTCTAAAAATTAATTCTATTTAAACTTCCAGGATGGTTTATAGTTTATCACTTGTCTACGGTAAACTGCAGAACATACAGTACAAGGAATACACAAATGCACTCGTGTGTGTAGAGAATGAATATTTGTCAGCTGCTTTGTCATGTGCTCGTGTGAATGCAGGGGTAGCTGGTATGACAGGTTGCCCTCAAACTGACACCCATGTATGCAAATTTAAAAAAAGGAAGTGGTTCCTGGAAAGATAGTAAGCTAATATTATTTATTAAGGTACTGTTCTTTCCACCTGGCCATGTCTGCTTTTCAATTAGAATTTCTCCATTCTACTTTCTAATTTCTACTGTGCAGAATATTTATGCAGGTGTTTGAAAAAAATCCTAGAAAGTACAGTAATTATATGTTAATAGTTTTTTTTTCTTTTATCAATTAATAATGTAAAATAAATGACCATCTAAATCAAACCAGTATTTGGTGTGACCACCACACAAAACAGCATCAATTCTTCTAGGTACTCTCTTACACACTTTTTGAAGGAACTCTGCATTTAGGTTGTTCCAGGCATCTTGGAGAACTAATCACAGATGTTCTGTGGATGTCTGCTGCCTCGAATTCTTCTGCCTCAAGACAGATACAAAGACACGACCAAACCTCCTCGTTCTTCTCTACGCTGGAGACATTTATTAATAATGTTGGCTGTCTGCTTGGGGCCCCTTGTCCTGCTGCAGAATAAATTTGGGGCCAATCAGACTACCTATCAGTCTATATTTTTTAGCAACATCAATCCTGACCAAAGCTCCAACTCCATTTGCAGTTATGCAGCTCCAAACTTGCAAAGAAACTCGACCATGTTTCAGTGTTGCCCGCAGAGACTTACTACTCTACCGCTCTCTAGCCCTTCGGCAAACCACCTGCCTCCTGCTACAGCCAAATATTTTAACTTTTGACTCATCCGTCCAGAGCACCTGCTGCCATTTTTCTGCACCCCAGTTCCTGTTTTCGTGCAGAGTTGAGTCACTTAGCCTTGTTACCACGTCAGAGGTATGGCTTTCCATGAAGACCACTTCCGGACAGTTGATGGATAGATGCCCGCCAGTTCCTTGCTGATGGCACTGCTGGACATCTTCCGATGTCGGAGTGAAGTAAGCATGATGTGTCTTTCATCTGCTGCATTAAGTTCCCTTGGCCGACAACTGCGACAACAGTCCTCGCCATTGCCCGTTTCTTTGTGCTTTTTCGAAATACTGTAGCTTGAACAGCACATCTTGAAACCTCAGTCCGTTTTTGTAATCGTTGCCTGGGAGAGACTTTGCTGATGTGGTTGAACTTCATGTACCTTGTACCTTAATGCTGTGCTCAGTCTTGCCATAGTGTGTGACCTGTCACATAAACATACTGTACATACACCTGAGTCTGATCCTAAAAAAAATCTGTCACTTTGCGTAAGTGTGCTTGTATAAGAATTGATGCTGGTTTGAAGCCAAAGGGGAGACGCACCAAATATTGAAAATAGATTTTTCTTCAACTTGATTGGAGTTCACCTGTGCCTAATTAAATTCACTGGACATACATAGGAAAGGCACACACCTGTCTGTGTAAAGGGTCACAGTGGAAGGTGTATGTCAGAGTGAAAACGAAACTATGAGGTCGAGAGAATGATCTGTAGACGAGAGTGACGGGATTGTGAAAGACACGGATCTGGGAAAGGATACCGTCAAGTGGCTGTCATGTTAAATAGTGTTGTGTAATCTGCGTCTTCCTGTGGATTCTTACGAGTTATAATACCACTTACAGTTTAAACACACCACCCTTCCGACTTGAGAACGTGTCTGTTTATAGTGTTTTTAATGTCAGTTGGTCAAGTCTGGGTTTTTTTTTTTTTTTTTGCACTGATGTGACTCCTGCATCCACAGCCGCACTGTGGCTTCCACGACCTCTGGGAGAGGAACTGAACGAACGGTCTTGGCTCGGCTTGGGTGTGGTGTTGTGGGAAAGAGTGTTTTTGGAGCTCTCTGGAGGTGGAGTGCTTTTTCACTCCTCGACCTCTGCCTGACCTGGAGGGCTGCTCAGGGCTTGGGAGAGCTGGTGCATCCTGCCTAAGGGTGTGTGAGTGCAGGGAGAGGGCCACACTTTCCTGTGTGTGTGTGTGTGTGTGTGTGTGTGTGTGTGTGTGTGTGCGTACATACGTGTGTGTCCGTTAATAAATGATCTCAGCGTCTGGCTTCAGTCAGCGAGTTTACAGCCCATGTTTATGATGAAGTGAATGAGGAGTCTGTTCATGTTCAAGGATGCTATGGTTGAAGATGGTGATGCTGAAGGACATAAGTATGTGTATTTAAATAGTACACACTAATAACCATAACTCTTGGCTTCAAACGAATTATTGTCCATAATTTGATATGGTCTGTGGTTTTCCTTTGTGTTCGTGTAAGCGTGTTTGCGTTGTGTCTGTTTTCTAAGGACACAGAAGGAAAGGCACAGCATGGGACTGATATGACCATGCTTTGTAACTTGCTTATCAGACTGAAAGCATGTTAAAGGAAACTATGGTTTTAAAAGTTGCTCTTTTGCCCTATTACAATTTGCACACTCAAAACCTGTAACATTATTGCCATACGTAGCCGGTTTAATAATAAGGTTTCAAATGGTATTTTCCCAGGATGCACATGATCACCTTTATCACAACTGCTGTATCTCTTTAGACAGGATGAGACATTTAAAAACAAAACCTCACATGCAATGGATATGGTGGAATTTACTTAAGCTTAAGTAAATTCCCCTTTTCCTTCTTTCCTCAATTTCACGTTCAATCGAAACGTCCGTCTATATTGTCACGCCCCAGCATTACTCTGTGCTGTTTCTTCAGGGTGGGTTGGATGTTTAGTATTCCGTTAACTCGGTACTGCACCAGCTAAGAGGGCCAGAGCTAGAAACTGAGAGAATACACAGTGCTCTCAACATGGATTTCTGTCCTGTGGTGCAGGGTAGTCCTATTTGTTATTGCTGGGGCTTTTCTCATAGTATGACGGAGGGAAAATGAAAGGTACGTGAGAAGAATGGGAGATTTAGCAGCTATTCAATGCTTGGGTGGATTGTTCAGGTCAAGGCTTTTGTGCACATTTCTATGCTACTCAACAACCTTGAATAAGTCAACGTGACTAATAGATTTCAAACCCTGATGGACCACAAACCTCTCACAGGCAGCAGAATTCCCATGTTCGATTATGAGGGTGAATTTACAGGTAGCTGCACTTTCCCTGCCACTCCTCACCACTGATACTGAGTTTCTCTTAATTTATATAATAAAATGGTAGCTAAATGAATTTACATATGATCGTACCCTAAATTAGACATATGAGATGGTCAGGCTGTGCTCATGCTTCCAGTCTCACTTAAAAAATTTGCAATATTTTGGACATTTAAGGCAGACTATTAGAATAGTACCAGAAGTTCTGACCACAGCTGGATAAGTTTAAAAATTATACCTGGAGTTCTGTAAAGCTGCACAATGGTAATTGTTTTTAAAATGTTTTATAAATCGAATGTAATTAATTTGATGTAGTTCTGTAAAATATAGTTAACCCTACTCTAAAAACCTTTACTAGCAAAATCACTTCTAGCATTTTTATTTTCCATTACCCCGAAATTTGATTACAAATACTATTCATGAAGCTTTTGTTGCTTTTTATGTTTTGTCCAACATCCTAATTAAAACCTGACACTACACTGTGTGAGGAAACTGCCTCATTACTGCCTCAGGCATTTCAGACATTTTACGCAGACTGATTATTTGAGGCAAGATCAAAATGAACAAAATGAGAATTTATTTATTAAGCAAATAATATTTCAGCCACAGAAACATCCAGACAGTTTTCTCAGGCCATCACGTACATGATGTTGCTTGATTTTTACTGGCTGGAAAAAAAGAATCAGCAAAAATCTGAGAATTGATTCTAAAAAAGAAAAAAATATTAATTAAGACTACATTTAAATGGGAATTAAAAAGCCAGATATCTAACTCTAGCAATGCGGAAAAAGGACTGTTCAATTTTTTAAATTTTTTTTTTTTATTTAGAGATCAGGATATGCTATTTCAAAAAGTTTTCATATCTGTTTTTTTATGATCATTATCATTGTCATGTTTTTATATGATTTTAAAAAACATGATAGCATTTGCATTTTTTATTAGAATAAATAATTAGAGCTCAGCTCCACTTACTGTATTTATTACGAATATTTTTTAAGTTGCCGTGCCGGTGTTTTCCCCTTCACTATAACCCTTGCAAGCATGATGAAGTGTAAAATGGAGAACGTACAAGAAATTAGCCATCGTTAGAAATCCTCCAGAGATCCCACAAATTCTCCCTGTAATAAACTGTTTTGCTGCTTAGAACTCTCTAGGACCCATCCATCCTGTTCTCAGATGCTTCAGCTTTTGTTCTCTTACTGCTATATATTTTTCCCACTTTCTTCCTTCCTTCCTTCCTTCCCTCTCTCCTCCATTAGATCCTCCCTCCTTCCTTTTCCTTAACATGTGCATTGAGTGTAGTAAGCTTGCTGCGTAAAGACTGACATCACTCCACCTCTCAGGGGACAGGGAGCTCCTCTCCTTCTCGCTTTCTCTTTGTCCTGTGCATGCTCGTCTCATTTTCTCACACGCATACAATTGCTCCCTTTACTGCTATTTTGTTGAAGAGTGAAGATTCAGGAAATAAGGCGGTATAAAGAATGGATCTCAGTGGTGTAAATATGTTTACTCGCAGAGTCGAGGGAGGATAGGCATTGTTTAATTATTTCATCCTTCTGATGCACAGTGCCCTCCGCAATTATTGGTGCCGCTTGTAAAGATTAGTAAAATGGTTTAGGAACAATACAACTTTTGCTGAAGTAGCCTCATGAGAAAAATCCACCCTTTATTGAAATAAATTATTTAGAGAAAAACAAGGAATATCAATAAATTATTTTAGGCAAAAACATGATCACATAGTTATTGACACCTCTGGAAATTACAGTAAACAGAATGTAAATGAAGCATGTTTTCAATATAAAATGTACGTTTTTGAGATGATTAGTATGTGTAGGAACCTTCAAGCTGTTGTTCCCTGATTGACTGCGGTACACATACAGTAAGGTGATACAGAGGCTAAATTCCTTTAGGCAATTCCCCTTTTTGACATTTTCTCCTCCATTGATCATCTCGTTGCAGAACTCTACATTTAGCCTTGATTACTCTACATCAGGGGTATTGAATTCAAATTCAATGAGGTCCATATTTCATGTTTGTGTTAGGATTCAGATCAAAATGAGCAATCAAAAATTCCATAGAATTTCTATGATATTTGTCAATTTTCATTAACTACATTAACTACATGGACAATTTGGACTTTGATGGTTTTATATATTTCCTTTTGTTCCTATTTGTATGGAATGCAAACAACAATCTTTCATCAATCTTTAGTAAGTCTTAATTTGCATGCTGCTGGGCTGTAAATGATTGTGAAAGGACTCGGGATGCTCTGTCACACTGGGTTTTTACGTTGTGTAATTTACACATCCTCACTGCGGATATGTTTCCACTAACTATGTGTTTTGTCTCATAGTGGTGCTTCACATGTTTTTATCATCACCATGGTACTGGAACATATGAGACAAACTGGTGTTAAACTTCCCACAGGAAGAATAAACAAATATCAATCTGTTCATTCGTCTTTGAAGGTTCAGTTTTCATAGTCTGCTTAACTTTTCTTGGAGTAAGCCATGCTCTCTCTTGCTTTCGTTTCTGTTTCTTCTGCACACTCTGTCTATATATGGTAGACTGTCATGTTAATTGGCCCTGTTGAGTGACACATCTAGCCACGCCTACCTGGAGAGAAAAAGTGCTAGATTACTGATATATTAACTAGTCATTTATCAGAAAAGCTTTAGGCTCTGGATAGAGCACTCAGATGGTCCAGGTCCAGACCACGGTCCGCCATTTAGCGATGCCTACTTTAGAATGTTAATGCATGTTAACTAGCACACATTAACCTGTGATTGGTCAGTGAGCCAGTCCTGAAACACGCACTTAACGCCCTCTCATATGCAGATGGGGACATTTCTTTTGCTTTGTTTCATTTTCGCCGGTTGACAAGCCTACTGATTCATTGGCTACTGGGATGCTGAAGGTCAACACATTGACCTGAAGAGACTTGTGTGAGCCGAAGAGAAGAGTGCCCAAGATAGTACATGGGATCTTGAATTAGTGTGGAGAGCTTCTGTAAAAAGGAATTGTCTCAGATGCCCTGCTTTTTAATCCTGAACCTTATGAAATGTTATCAGAGAAGTCTCTGCTTTTTTATTGGCAGATGGAGGTTTTACAAGGTATTAAATGAAGATGGTTCACTATTTGTGGCACATGTTTTGTTTTTGTTGAAAAAAAAGTTTTCATGATAAGGGATTTGTTTTTCTCTGAACACATTTTTTCCCCATAAAAGGTTGATTTTTTTGAGGTTGACATTTTAAAATTGTGATTTGAAGCTACTTCAACAAAATGCGATTTTTGTTCCTCGTAATCTTTATGAGGGGTGCCAATAGTTGTGGAGGGTACTTTGAAATTCTATTTTAAAGGCATGTTGTAAGCGGTATTTGAAGATTTCTGATGAAGACTGTGAGTCATCATATATTAAAGGAGTAGTTGAGGAGTAGTTTGTATGGAGATGTAAATTAAATTGCTTGTGTGTTTTTGAGCTGTTCTAGGGTTAGATTATTTCTGCTGCGATACTTTGTTTAATAATATCCCTTATACCTCCGAGCAGTTTTAGGGGGTTTTTGCATCACGTATCTACACACACACACACACACACACACAGATTTAGCCGTATTTACCCTAGTAATCCGTACCTTTATAACAAAAGGAGGTAAAATCTAATCCATAAGCAAGAGTGGATTTGCCATGATTCATGGCACGCACGCACGCACACACACACACACGCACACATTACATTATAACAAAAACAATGGAGTAAAATCTAATCCAAACCTTCTTGCAGGAGTGAAGTCGCCATGCTTTATTGCGCGCACAACCACACACACAAACGTCTTTACCATTTGTACCCTAGTAAAAGTTACCTTATAACACAAATACAGCAGTAAACTGTAATCCTAACGCAGTTTGTTCCCGGAGTCTCCATGCTTTATAGACGCTCAAACGGTCTTCCGTGTTCACGCGTTGGGCTCAAACCATGCGTTTTATGGTTGTTTCTGTTACCAGATAACATAATAAATCATATAATATTTATATTGTATACAAATATGGAAGAAATAATCCAACTAGCCAAGTTTTTCATGGTATTAGTGACGCGCAGTACTACGTAACAGTTATTGCGCAATAGGCGCTCTTAGACACACACACTCGCGCGCACACAAACACTTCCTGTGTGACGTGGTGGAAGAAATACGATAGGCACATACAATCACGTGGTTTAATGGTATTTTTAGTTGATTTTATGACAATAAAACAATAAAAAAACGAGTACTTTAGTGATTTAAATGGTTTTTGTGATGCAAAAAAATTACACATTTTTAAAATAATTATAATTTTTTTTACGTCACATATCCGAAAACCCAACCAGTATGTTTTGCTTTATGTCTCCCTCTTTCGACACACACCGTCATTACACCCATATATGGTGTTGTTTTCTTTAAAATCGGTCATTAATTACTGTTGTGCTTCCGGCACGTATACGTGCCGCTGGAGTTCTAAGGGTTTTAAACATTTCATGCATGGCAGCATCCCAATGCCTGAGTGACTTGCAGGCAAAGTTGCTGTGGTTTTCACACAGTATAGCAAGTTCTTGCTAGCACATATGCGGAAAAATATAGCTGAGTATCAACAGTAATGAAAATGTTAATTTTTTACCAGAATTTTGGTGTGGTTTCTGAAGAATACCCTGTTAGCATTAGCTACTATTCTGAATGCTAGCATTAGCCATATTGTTTGCTACAGACATCATGCTTGTGCAGGTGCAGTGAAGCTTGGATCTCAAAGAAAAATCTGATGAAACACATTAAAAGTGTTTATACTGAAATATTTGTGACATTCTTAGCGGCTCTGGTGCTAATTTCTTAGCTGATGTTGGTGTATTCACAATAATCCTGTGAGAATTTAGCGGTTTTCTGTTGCACTGACAGGTAAGGGATAACAGTTTGAATTTAAGACAGAAAAGAGAATGAGTTTTTCAATTTGAAAATAAGGAGAAATCAATCTAATGTTCCAGAATGCAAGGTCAGCTATACAGTGCCGTTATATGAGACCCTTGACTTGGATAGCTAGCGAGCTACGAGATTTTTTTCTCTTGCATTTACACAAAGGTCGTAAAGAAGAAAAGAAAAGAAAAACGCCATTCAAATCGGAATTCCCACTCACGAACCAAGATGATCAGAGTTTCCTCACAGTTTAGGATGTGATGCCAAATCAACATTATGAGGAAATACAGTACAACTTAAAGAGTCATGCTGTATACAAGCATTTGTTTAGATCAATCAACATAGAGACAAATAAGGTTATCAAACCTGTAACAAACTACAGGTTTCAAAAACCTTATTCTTGTGCAGGTCTGAGAAGTAATATTAACATCACTCATTGCAGAATGCTGGCCCGTTGCATGTCAAACGAGGTTGCAATTCAAAGCTTTGACTTCCCACCCAGAACCCCAGATTGACTAACCCTGGTTAACTTTGAAGATGATGTTTCAGATTGCTTGAGGTATGGTCTTCATTGCATCATCAATCTAAAAAAAGGCCAATCTTAGCCATATTTAACCTTTCTTTATTTAACCAACCATTTAACTCTGAATAGCCAGCTAATGCTTACATTCATGTTAACAGCCCTACGATTTACTTTACCACAGCAATTGACTACTGTAGTGTAAATTAAATTGACTGGTGTAAATTGTAAAGTGCTTCGGGACTACACGATGCTGGCTATCAGCACTCAACCTTTCTGTCCTTGTTAGATCATGATCCAGAGCCCATCCTAGGAACACAGTGTCAAAGGTATAAATGTATCCTAGATGAGATGCCAGTCAATCGCAGGGCACCACCCATACCCCCTCAAACACTTGAGTACTCAATTTCTTTGACATTGAGAATAGTCTCCAGTGTCTGTGTCTCGAATAGAATGTAGACTTACGACCTTTATGCTATCTAGCTATCCAAGTCAAGGGTCTCATATAACGGCACTGTATAGCTGGGCTTTCATTCTGGAACATTAGATTGATTTCTCCTTATTTTCAAATTTTCAAATATTCAATTTCCATATTAAGGCTGCTACCAGTCACTACCAGGTTTCCTCTGAACCATGTGATGCCAAATGAATGCCATTGGGGTGGCGTAACACACTTGGAGAACAGCGCTATCCGCTCATTCTGTTTGTGTGAGCTCTCTGAGGCCCATGATTGATGTGAGAGCGCTTATATCATCCCACCCTGCTGAGAGAGCTCGGGCCAATCAGCTCTTTCTAGGCCCACGTCTGCGGGAGGCTACAGCATCACCTGGAAATCGAACTAGTGATTCTAAAGCAAGCACTTTACCACTCCGCCACTCAGGGGACACGAGTGAATTCTTACAAAGAAAAAAAAAATTCTTAAAAACTAACTTTAGGTGTCACCTAAGATCTCATTAATAGGTTTGATTCCATCTGTGTGTGTGAAGTTTGCATGTTATTCTGGTTTCCTCCCTTTGTCCAAAGACATGGAGATTAGGCCAATTGGCATTTCCAAGTTGCCCATTGTGTGTGAACGATGGTGTAAGTGTGTATGGGTGTGTGCCCTGTGATGGATCGGCACCCTATCAATGGTGTACCTCAACTAGTGCCCAAAGTCTCTGTACTAGTAAATCTCAGGATTTGGAAACAATCTGGCATTGTTTCCACGGCCACTTCACTTTGGCTGGCGAATTTGTGTCTTGGGTGAACATCTACCAAATGAATGAGTGGTTTATTGTGATTGTCACATCTGACGTGTTAAGTAGTGTTTTGTATAGACTGTCATTAAATGACTTGTGGTGACGTGAAGTCCACCGTCTAATATGTAAGGCCTCATATAATGTGTAGAAAACTCGGAGTTGCCCTTTGCCGAGTTTTGTTCATTGTGCCTGATGGTTTGCGATGTCGAGTGGTTGTGTGAAGTGTGTCGAGTGGCTAACTGCATTAGGACACATTGGCCTGGCAGCTCTGCCCAGAATGGACCTTTGTACCTCAACAATGAAGTGTTCTGTTTGGCACACAGTGATGGAAGCCCCCTCTGCTGGCGGCTGTATGCTAACACTTCTAGCGCTAACGCGCTGCCTGAATAGAAGGCTTTATGAATGGCAGAGGCCCTGAGGACTCATGAAAGGCACCTACCGTGTGGGAAACGTGTATTTATCTGGTACAAGTTATTTGCAGTGCAAGGTCAGGACAGTGTCCTCACATGAATTTTTTTGTCAGAACAGTTTAAGTGTTTGCGGGAAACTTCAGCTGAGAGCAAACGCGCACATGCACGCACGCGCTCACACTTCTCCTCACATGTTCTCTCCCTCTGCCTCTTTGCCATTTAAGACACGAGATGAAACTTTATGCTTTATAATATGATAAAAAAAAAATATCACATCCTCTTCTTGTTCCTGTGTACTCCCCTAATTTTGTTAACACTTTATTTTGTTTGCCCCTATCAGAGCCTCTCTCTCTCTCTTCTATCTTTTCCTCAAGGCCCACTTTTCTCCTTCCCGCACAGAATGGTCTCCCGATCGTCGTTTTTTTTCTTTTTCTGGCTAGTTGTTTGTTCTATACCTCTTTTCCTGCCTTCCCTCCTCCTGTCCCTCCCTCTGTCTCTCACTTGCTGGTTCACTCCCTCTGTCTTTCTCTGAGTGCTCGATGTTTACCCTCGCTCTGACAACGAAGAGGAAAAGAAGATCAGCAGTGCAGGGCAGCTCTTGTCTTGTAAACTGCTGATACATTATGAGGTAAGTACCTGAGGGTGAACTCTTTTCTCTCCACTCCTCCGGTTCCCCTGAGGGAGTTTCTACATGTGGTTTAGTACACGGTGCTGAGCAGCTAGGAGGAGAGATTACACTATTGAGTAGCAGGATTGGTTTCTCATGTTTTGCTCATGCAAGCAATAAAATGTAGAGATGCTGTAAAGAGCGTGTGAAGGTAATATGGTGCTTTGCCTGTGGAATTTGTGTCTTTGTGAGAGGGAAAGAAAAAGAGAGAGCGAGCGAGTGAGCGAGAGAGAGAGAGAGGGTCTCATTGTCAGGGTGAGGACAGAGGTCACGAATTGAAGAAGAGAGGAAAGGGAGATTGCTGAACCCCGACTTCCTTTTTGTGTCAGCGCACAGTGGACTGGCCAGTACGGTTCTCTTCTCTTTTTTTTCTTTTCTTTTCTTTTGGCTCTCTCCTTTTTTTCCCCTGCTTATATTATTTTCTTTTCTTTGTATTTTTTATTAGTTTTCTTTTTCTAACTTTTTCTATTCATTTCTGATTCCTTTCAGTAGTGCTACACCTCTATTATTCAGCCTGCTTGACCTTTATAATATCACAGTCCTTGAACAAGTTGCTGCAGTTCATTACTTATTGTTTGATAAATTGACTGCCAGTTGATTAATGATTTATTTACCCAGCGTGCCTTTCGCATTAAGTGTGCGCATGTGAATTGTGATATGTTGCTCAGAGTCTTGAGTTTCTTCGAGGCCAATTTCCGAGATGTTTCTCAGCCTGCTTTTGGCTCAGCACAGCAGACTGATGTCTTTCCACACTCTGTATGTGTGTGTATGTATGTGTGTGTTTGTGTGTGGTGTAGGGGAGGGGATGGGATGAGAGAAGGAGTTGTGCTTGTAGCCTTGTCCATACAAATAAAGGAACTTCCACTCCCATTATCTGAAGTTGAGGGAAGGTCATTTAACGTCAAGATGTTGCTCTGTATGCGTTCATATGTGTGTGTGTCTAACCGAGTGATGTTATATGGAAAAGCTGGACTCCTGGAGAGCTAAACCTTCTGTTTTCATCCCAGCAGCCAGAGAGGAGTAGCTGCAATCGAAGCGCTTCTCGTTCCCATTTTAAAGTGTGCATCTTTGTGAATTTGGAAGGCTCTTTATCAAGCTGAAAGGACTGCGTGGACTTCATGGCAAATTTTTCAGTAAGTGTTTATTACAGAAGAAGCTGCATGTTCAGTGAACATACATGTGTTTTAGAATTGTTTTAATGTAACCGCTGGTCATCTGTATAGGTTTACTTCTCTCACCTTCCAGATTCCTGTGTTCAGTAAACTCTTGCATGTAAGCAGGCCTCGTATCATTAGATCAGTGAGAGATGTGGCTGCAGTGTCAGGATTACACGGCATGATTTTTTTTTGCACACTGTAAAGGAATTCCTCTTAGATGTGCTCACTTCCAGCAAGATTGTGCATTTGCACCCAAAGACAGTTGAGGACAAACTTCTGGCAATGTCTTATGCTTATCTGAATGCTTATCTAAAAGCCACCAATAGGAGAACAGCATAAGATTACACGAAACTTGCAGCACAGCTACAAATATTTAGTTGAGTATGTAGTAGACTAAACTGACTTATTCATATTTAATGTGACGTTAAATGACTACATGACTATTAGTTTGTACTTCGTTCTTTTACTCAGCCATGAATGCCTCAATACTCATCTTTGCAAAATGTGTTTTCTCTAAGCATAACTATTACAGCGAGGGCTTGCTTCCATCTATGTGACCGTAGTAATTTTC